>CAUYRH010136906.1:0-40223 GCA_963574655.1 Perodicticus potto | reverse complement strand
GAAGAATATGTTCCAGCTCCATCCATGTAAACATAAAAGAGGTAAAGTCTCCATCTTTCCAGGCTTTGTTTTGATGGAGAACGATGCAATATTATACTCAGATAAATGACCTCTGATAAAGCAGCAGGGGTTTCCCTTTCTAGCATCTCCACTTTTTAAATGTCACTCATGGGCCACTCTCCTCCATTCCTGGCACATATGAATTCAGCAGCCCTGGTCTTCCCCATTCCTTACCCTTCCCCACTCTCTTGCTAGCTCCTTCCACCTCTCACCTCAGCAGTGCCTTTCCGCCTTTGGATTCCACTTGCCCTTTCCCTCACTTCCTTCCTTCTCTGCCTTGGGTTGTCAGTCATGCATCAGCCTCCTGACCCCACCCCAAGACAATCAACCAGAGGAAACCATCCGCCTGGCCAGCAAGGCCAATCATAGTCCTTGCAAGGAGTTGCTATGTGGAGTGGTTGCCCGTGCAGTTATGGGCTCAGAGTAAGACATTCAGCACACACCTGCAGGGGCACCACTCTCTTAGTCCCAAAGGAAGGGCGTATCAAAATGTCATGTCTGCAACAGGCAAAGCAAGGACTTCTGCAGACCAGCCAGGATGGAGGACACATAGCCAAGCAGGTGGGTACTGCCCATAGCCTGCCTCCCAGGCCACCCACATTGCCTCCCAGGGAGCCTGATACCCTCAGGTGGGCTGGTACCCTGGCTGCATGGCTACTGCCAGCCAAGGAACCCCACTGTGCCTCAAACAGCCTCCAGGGCAGAACCAGCTCCTTGGGGCAGGGGCAAGGTAGTTACAGCACTCCCTTTCTGGGCTCTTTCTGGGCTCCCAGGTCTCTACCTGCTGTGCAGGATGAGAAGCTGTTAGAGGAGGCTTAGAGCACCAGGGCTAGAGGATGGGGTGGGGGGTTCCCTTTGCAAGGAGGAGGCCAAGGCTGGAGTGGCTATGAAGAAGGGTCTCCTGGGAGGCCAGGCATAAATAGTCATCTTCTCTCTCTCTCCTCTCTCTCTCTTCCCTGTCTCTCCGCACTTCGCTGCCTCTCTTTCCTTGCCTCTCTCTCCGCCTTTTCCTTCTCCTTAATGTCACATCAAAGCTAAGCAGAGCTGGTGGAGCAGTGTCTCTGTCCTCACTTGATCACCTCACCCTGCTGGCTCCAAGGCCCTGCTCTCCCCTGCCCTATTCCTGGCTCCCAGCCCTGGGCCACCCTGGGCTGCCAGGCACAGCCAAAGCCAGGCTTGTTTTGGAAAACTGCAGGGAGGTGGCAAAATGTGCGGTCTGCGCATTCCCTCCAAACTGGCGCCCCAATCCCTGGACAAACAGAGCCCATGTTTGCCTGTCCACAGCAGCCTGTGTTCTCCTTCCAGCCCAGGAGATCCCAGGGCAGGCAGCTATAAGGGAAACTGGCAGGCGGGCAGACGTCATTGACCCATGGGGACCACGAAGAGAGACAAGGATGGGCTGGGCAATGGGCCAGCCACCCGCCCGTCCTGCCGCCCCACAGCAGGGTGGTCAGGACAAGGGCAGCCCAGGGACCATGCTCCCTTCACCTCTATTGCCGCACAGGACATTCCACCAAGAGAGCTGGAATTTACACTCTGCTACCTTACCCTGGCATGCTTCCCCACAGAAGCAGAGGCTTTTCACTGCTCCTGCTGATAGTGGGGGCTTCTGTCTGAGGCAGCCCCTTGGTGCCAGGCATGTGCGAGGCAGTGCAGGTGGCCTATACTACCCTTCACTTCTGTGTGGCCTTGGGAAAGTTGCTGCCACTGTGAGACTCTACTTTACCATATGGAAAATAGGGAATCACCCCTGCCCCTCCCCACCCTGAGAACAGAGAGTTGGGGTTGGGGTCAGGCTTGCGGGAACCCAGGGCACCAGGGAATGTGGACAGGGTGGTCGGTGAAGCAGAAAGGCCACACAGGGCAGATGAGCTGGTGACCAGGATGTCTGAGCATCCTGCCCTGGTGGCATTGCTCACATGTTGGGTAATTCTCTTCTGGATGTTGGGTTCTGTGACCCAGGCAGGGCAAGACCCTGAGTCCCAGGGTGTACTTGGGCCAGGTGCTCTGGGCTGAGGTTGGGTCCAACAGACTGCACCGAAAAGAAACACTACAGCCACAAAGAGACTTTTCTCCCTTTGCCAGCTCAGGGGTGAACTTTCTCTCCCAGACTGTGGGGCGAGGACCAGGGCATGCACAGAAGAGGCTGGGACCAGCCTGGACACTCTGTGGTCTTTCTGGTTCTCAGTGTGCAGCTTGGGAGTCAAGGCTCTGTCTCTCATTGCCCTCCCTCCCCACCCACTGCCTCTTAGTCCTTGGAACCACCTTGGGTCTTGCTTGTCTCTGCACTGAATGTGAGACCCTTTGCTGGGTCTCACCTCAGACCTCAGTGACAGTCAGGCTGTGGAACTTTCTGTAAAAATGTACTAATCAACAAAAGAGGACAAGATTTCAGTCCTCAGATAGGCCTGGAGAGTGCTGCAGCCTGTATCCACCCTACACTGTACTACTCCTTATGCTCAAGGTTCTGATAAGGCCGGCAAACTTATTTGATCACAGAATCTGATCCTGCAACAACCGTCACATAGGCTTTCAGTGATGCTGACATGAGACATGAGGCAGGAATTCTGAGGAATTGAATCCTGCTCTGCAGTTTGCCATGTGGTTGTGGACACTGACCTGTGTCCTCATTCAATCTGACCAGGTGGTTTCCGAAGACAGGTCCTTAGATCTCTGCACCCCCACGCCCAGCCCTCAGACAACTAGTACAGCCAGTGAAAGCCATACTGTGCAGAGGTGAGTGGTCTCCCAGCTGTCCCAACAGGCTGACCACTTACATCTCTCCCTCCCCAGGGGAATCCACTCCTCCCAGGATACTGCACAGACCTCTCTGTGCCTGCACACACAGAGCAGTCAACTGGCCTTGCAGGTCAGATGTTATTATTGGGAAGAATTTCCTGAGAAATTGGGCTGGGTGTTGCTGATGTAAATGTTGGTAGCTCAGGAGGACCTGAGGACCATAAGGATGAGAAGGAAGTGAGCAGAGAGGCAAAGAAGACAAGTGTGAGTCCCCACAGTTTATTATGGAAGCTTATAAAAGAGCCATAATGAGTATTTCCAAGATCACAAAATGCACAACATTCATTTTTTAATATGCAACATGGAATATTATATACAGATTAAAACCACATGACAGCAAAAGAACACTCATACGGCACCAGTTTCATATCAAAACAAAACACGCAAGTGCTTTTTCAATATTAAAACAACTGTGATAAAAACATATTAATATTTTGAACCATGTTTACAATAGAGAAAAAAATTCATATTTTACTAAATAAAACAAATATTTAACAGCAAAAAACTTTATACTAAATATCTATTTTGAATTATAACAAAAATAGTACTTATAATAGTTTATAAAGACAGACACAAAATTATAACATTTATGAAAAAAAAGTCTTGTGTATAAAATAATATTATAGTGATCTGGGCAGGGGGCAAGGTGGTGCCCAAAACACAAACGCCAGCGCCCAACATCAAAAGTGCTTCAATCTGCAAGCCCAGGGCAGGAAGAGTTTTGTGGGGTTTTGTCTTTTTAATGTCAAGTTACAATAGTTAGGAATGATAAGTGAGAAAACCTCACTCATCTAACGCTAGCTCTATAAAACACACACGCAAACACCTGGACATAGATATCTCAATACAGATCTACGAAGGAGAGATGGGTGAATTCTGATGGTGGGATGCTCTCAGCCAGTCAGAGCTTTCTGTAGCTCTCTCTTACACCTTTGAGACCCAGCGGGGCAAATGATCCTTCTTTCCTTTCTCTCTGTTCCCCTCAGGGGTCCCTTCAGCTTTTCCCTCTGTTCCCCTCCCAGGCTGGCCACCCCAGGGGAAGGTCCCTGAGGCCTCCCTGAGCCCTCCAGCCCCCAGCCCCTCACCAGGGCCAGACCCAGTGTGCTTCCTGTATGAAGTCACACTTACGGCACTCCGAGTTATTCAGTTAAAAACAACTGGTTCAGGGCACAGCTGATCACCTTCAAAGAAAATGAACCTGGGCTTTTTTGTGAGTAACAGATTCTGGTGTACCATGAAGCTATTTTGCAAGCTTTGACGAGTCTTTATACATTTTGGCCTGTTCTTAGGACTGGGGGGACGGTGGAGGTTTGGAGGGATTTTACTGTTTTTTTTAAAAATTCAGACTACAGTAGAACCTCTGTAAGTTGACCACCCAAGGGACTATAACAAACTGGTCAACATAAGGAACTAAACCCACTGTACTGATACGTACATGGGGTGCATGTCTGGTCTGTGAAAATTAGGTCAACTAAAGGAGGTGGTCAGTGTAGGGAGGAGGTCAACTATGGAGGTTCTACTGTATTTTTGCTGAGAATGTCTGTTACACTGTTTTTTAGTAGTGAAAAGTACTATGAAAGGAAACATTTGAGAATCGGTGGTTACAGAATGGTCTGTGAAGTATGAGCCCATTCCTGTAAAGGCTACTGGCAAGGCTCATGGGGTCCACCATGGGTCTGCCCATTGACACTGTGGGGGGGGGTTAAGCTGCTCACAGCAGCAACTGGGGGATCGTCACATCCTTCTTTCTTCATCTATGCTTTGACTTTCTGGTAAAGAGAAGGAGTCACTGCTTTTATAATAACATCAGAAATCAATAAACATGGAAAGCAAAGAAAATTTTGAAAACAGACAAAATTACTAAGAGACTCACCAAAGGCCCCCAGACCATCCCCGGGAGGCATTCCAAATTGCCAACACTCAAAATGCCAGTGGCAGGAGCTACTCTTCTTCTACCCAGTCATCCAGACTTTCCAGTTCTCAACCCAATCCCTTCTGACAAATGGCACATACCCTCGTCCTCGGCTCTCCCTGCAGCCACCCTGCAGCTTCTCAAGGCCATGTAGCCTCCAGTCACTGAGGGAAGGACTACCTCTGCACTCACCTCCTCCTTGCCTTCATCTTGTCCCCACTCCCCTGAGCTGGACTAAGCAGACAGTGGCATAGAGCAGAAGGGATGTCAAGGGTACCTTTCCAAGGGCTAAGGGCACAAGGTAAGGGGCAAAGAAGGGAAGATCCAGGTCCGTGCTCCTCACCAGCAGAAAGAACCCGTATCCTGTCCCATACTCACTAGCTGGAGGGGCACTGGGGTGCACAGTGGCCAAGCAGGGAAACATGCCAGTCTCCAAATCCACATAATTGGGGTTATGATGGGGGACAGAAAGGAAGAAGTGGGCCATGGACCCATCTCCCCCAGGGGACAACAGACAGAGGGGCTGGATTTCAGCTCAGGAGCAAGGCTCTGAGGTTGCACTCAAATAACTTCTAGAGCCTGGGGAGTTTCTCCACCCCAGGCCAGGGGACTGGGTTTGACAGAGACCCCTTCCTCTTCTCTCACAGATGTCTCACCTGAGGCAGCTAGAACAGAGGCTGGTGGTACAGGAAATGTTTGCTCCAGGCCCCCACATTGCCAGGATTCTCTATCAGGGAATAAATATGGGGGTGGGGAGCCCATGAGCCAAGGCCTGGCTGGGTGTGTGTGTAGCGGAGAGCAGACTAGCTCAGCAGAGGCTGGGAAGTGGGATGTCAGTGCGCCTGCCCAGGACCAGCAGGGAGGATGCTGGGGGACAGGCCTAGGCTCCTTTGCCCCAAGGTCAGAGGACAGAACAAGTAGCAGCAATAGTTAATTTCATATGTCCAAACTGGTGAGAGGGAAGTGGGTGTGGGGGTCTCCACATTGGTGGTGCCCCTGCCCCTGCCGGAGCTGACTTCTGGTCCATTACTCAGGATGCTATTCTCTGGCAACCAAAGGGGGTGAGATAGCAGGGAGAGGGCGCTGAAGAGTGCACCAAAGGGGGCACCTCTCTTCCTGCCACCCCCAGCTCAATGGCCTGACCTTCTTCTAAAAGGGCTGGGAAGGAACAGAGGGAAGGGAGCAGTTCAGAGCATCACAAGCGAACACTGTAGCACAAGCAACATCTAACACTGTCATGGGCATGCAGAGCCCCAGTCTCGCCATTTCCCAGAGGCTGAGCTGGTGGGAACTGGGAGGTACCTGGGGGGGAAGCAGGAGCCAGGAAGGGATTCTATCTCCAGGAAGGATGAGGCCCTTTTGGCTTTGAATAGGGTTTTCCAGGGAGAGGGAACCAGGAAGGGCAAGTATGGGGGCCACTCGCCCTCCCCAGGTTTGGCCCCCTCCCACACACAGGTTTCTACCTCCCATCACCCCCACTCCATGATGGGGCTGAGGTGGGTGTGGCTGGAGCGGGGCTAGACTGTGGCGCTCAGCATGGCCTCCGTCTCTGGCAGAATCTTGTTCTGGTTGGAGTCCAGGCCAAAGAACTTGACACTGAGGCCGTCCACGGGGTGCAGGACAGGGACCAGGGTGATGCGGGGGAAGGTCCGGGTGGCCAGCTCGAAACGGCTCGTGCTGGCTAGCTCCACTGCTAGCACTTTTAGGAAGAGCTTGGCCAGGTGCTTGCCCAGGCAGGTCCGGACGCCACCGCCGAACGGGAGGTAATGGAAGCGGCCGTCCTTGTCCTCACTCCGTGCCTGACTGAAGCGGTCAGGGTCAAACACGTTCACATCTTTGAACACAGGTGCTGTGTCGTGGGTATCCCGGATGCTATACATGACACTCCAGCCTTTGGGAATCTGGAAACCCTGGAGGCAAGATGGGGGTCAGGGGCCAGTGGTGAGAGACAGGTAGGGCTTAGAACTGCCTGCCTGTCCCTAGCTCCTAGAGACACGGCGGTCCCCCAGGCCTGGCCAGCCTCCCCTGCTTATGTTAGTCCAGTCTTATGTACATTAACAGACGTCCACATGCACCTTCACATGTGACAACTTGGCTTCCTCTCACTCTGCACTTGGAGCTGTATCTCTCCCATCAGATTGGGCTCCCTGAAAGCAAGCACTATCCCCCCATCAGATTGAGGTACCCAAGCAGGAGGCTGGTCATTCCCCTCAGTCAGCCCCAGGCCCCCAAAGCAGAGCCCCTGGGGGCCCCCAGCACCCAGCCCAAAGGGCCCAGTCTCACGTCGAGCTCGAAGGTCTGCAGCACAGTGCGGTAGCCGCCGGAAATGGGTGTGAAGAGGCGCATGACTTCCTTGATGACACAGTCCAGGTAGCGCAGCCCGCTGAGCGTGTCAAGGCGCAGGGTGCCCTCGCAGGGGCAGCCGCCACTGTGCAGGATGCCCTGGGCCCGCAGCTCTTCCCGCAGCTTCTCCAGCACGGCAGGGTGCTTCAGCAGCTGCATGATCAGCGAGGTGCTGGCGCTGGCTGTGGTGGCGTAGGCCGCGAAGATCAGCTCCAGGGTCCCATCCTGCAGTGGCACAGAGGAGAGGCACCATTGACCATCCGGGTTCAGCCAAGCCGGCCCATCCTGGGGACAGCCCCATTCTGCCGGCATGCCCAGTGCATAGGGCCATCTGTGCTGTGCCTGCCCACTTGTTGTTGCAAATTCTGCTTCCTCTGAGCCTCACATGCCTGGGCCACAATGGCACAAGGATCACAGCCAGTCCTTGGCTGGGCAGGAGACACAACTGCTATGACCAGGCAGAGACACTAGCCTGTTAGTCCCTTGAGATTAGGGCCACTCCTCACTGCTGGATTCTTGCCAGCCCCTGAGACCTGATCAATTCAGTGAGCCCACAGAAGAAAAGGAACAAATCCAGGGAGCCAAACCCTGGGTGGCCAGTGTGTACGCATGTGTGTGATGTGTGTAGGGGATATGGGGTCTATACTTGGCCTTCCTACTCCCAGCCCCAGCGCTGTCCTCCATCCCCAGGAGGAGGATGGCTGGTGGGCAAAAGGGGAGCTTAAGGATTCTGGGAGGCGGCCTGTGGCCACAGCCCTGAGGGCCTGGGGTGGGGCTGCAATGAGAAGGCTGAGGGGAGATGACCCCCAGAGAACTTAAAGACTCCCTGAGGGCTCTCTGGGGAGCTGGATACTGGGTATGGGTGCCTCAGGACATGGCCCCAGTGGCTTTTCTCACTCCAAGTTCCACATTTTACAAATATGGGTTCTGGGCCCAGAGAGGGGAATGAAGCAGCCTGGGTCCCTGACTTGCCACGGCACCTAAAAATCACAAAACTTGCACAATAGGAGAGTCATTCCAGGCTCTTCCTGGCTCCCCAGGGGAAAAGCTGGAGCTAGAATATGAAGAAGCAAAGACAGTGGGGATGGGGAGTCTGCAGTGAGTATCTGTGGGTACTTGGCATCGAGGGGGCAAGCAGAGCTTAGTGGGGAGGGACTAATGGACCCCCCTCAGGAGGAACACTTCCCCACAACAGGGCAGGTGGGAAGCCCTCCATGGAGCCCAGTTGCCCTCAGCAGATGTCAGGAAGGATGGGAGAGCCAGCAAAGTGCCACCAGCTTGACAAGGCTGTGGAGTGGAAGAAGAGACCTCCTTGTGGACACAAAACTTCCCTGCTGTTCCCCAAGGGCTGAGGTTGGCCTCAAGCAAGTGGCTTCCCCTGCGAGGCCTACACTTCCTTTGGAAGCCTTCAGGGCTACTGGGAACTTGAACTGAGACCCCTGCTCAAGGAGGTCAGGCAGCCCAGTGCCATCCTGTATAGCAGGGGCACAGACACAGTCTCTGCTTCCAGTTTTGCCCCCTCCAGCCCCACTCAGAAAGCACGTGCTGTGAGAGAGAGAGAGAGAGAGCTTTCCAAAGAGGAAGCTCCACAATGGAGCATGGGTGCACTGTTGCTCGCTGGGGGAGCCGCCACCCCCACCTTCAGCTCCTGCATGGTCATCTCCTTCCCATGCTCCTTGCTGCTCTCAATGAGGATGTCCAGCGCATCTGAGTAGTCTTTGCCCTGGGTGCACTGCAGCTTCTCCCGGATGGCCTTTTCCAGCCCCTTCTGCAGGGTCTGCCGTGCCTGAATGCCCTGAAGGGAGAAGGAGCTGTCATCCACACAGACAGCCAAGCCAAGGCTCCAGCTGCCCTCTTGCTGACCCCTATCTCCCATCCATGTGCCCTGTGCCTGGCAGAAAGCTGCCCTCTCTGAGGGTAAATAAGCTCAGGATGCCCTATCTCCTCTCCCAGGCCCAGGATCCTCACCCGCCGGTAGCCACTGAAGGGCAAGTCGACAGGCAGGGAAAAGACATTCTCCACAAATTGCTGGTAGACCTCAAATAGGTGCCCAAGGTCCTCCTCAGGAATGCTGAAGCCCAGCAGCACCCGGATAGCCATGCGGAAGGTGAGCTTCTGAGCCTCCTGGTACACGTTGATGGCCTCAGGGTTGCTGCTCCAGGCACGCAGGGTGTCCTGGATCACCAGCTGGATCTTGGGCAGGTAGCTCTCCAGGGCCTCATGGCTGAAAATCTTGGAAAAGACCTTGTGGGGTAGAAAGGCAGGTGAGTGAGCTGGCAGGTGTGCCCTGGGCTGACCCCCTGAAGCTGGCTTGGCCTGCACTCTACCTGGACGAGGCACTTATCCCATGAGTACAACCAGGGAAAATTCCAAGTTCCACACAATGCAAAGGGTTGGAGACTGGGCAGTCCAGCTGCCAACAATTCTGTAGGGGGCACTGAGGAGGTTGAGCAGAACCTTGGAGCATGGAGGCTGCCCTCCCACTGCAGAGGCCCATTCCTAAATCCCAGGACACAAACAAAAGTGCCCAGGAGAAGTGAAACACAGGTCAGTGGACTGATTAGGGAAGAGGTGGGAAATCAGTAGGTGGTTCTTATCCTCTACTGATGGGAAAGCAAGAGAGTTTGAAGCTAGATCACAAGGAGCACCTCCTAGGATCCAAAATTATTCTCATTCCCTGAGAAACATCTACTGGGTGGAGATTCTAGGGTGTTTACTAACAGCTGTGACACAAAAATTTTTTCAGTGTGGCCAGGTCTAGAGGGAGGGATATGGGAGCAATGGCTTTCAATTCCAAAAGATCATAAAGACAAACAAGCCTTTTTAATTCTCTGCATCTTCCAGGACCATTTTAAGTGGCCAATGAGCCCCTGTTTCAACCTCTCCTGCCTTCCATCCTCCTGATTGGTTCAACAACCCCCCGCATGGCCCCTCCTCACTAAGAAGCCCCAGCACATGGTTTTCATGTGTAGGAGAAGTGGGGATGTTAGTTTATTTACTGACAGCCTGTGGGTCTCACTCATAACCAACAACTTCCATCTCCCCCAGAGTCTAGAGCAGAAAGAGGTGCCCCCCCAAAGCACCAAAGGAAGGTCATTGCGAAGGCTGAGAGGGGAGAGGCCACACAGAAGGAGCCCCTCACCCTGCCTCAAGCAAGCCACACACACAGGACTGCCCTTCCCTCTGCCCCCCAAACACAACCACTGCACAAACTGTAAATGTGAGAATTTCCCCTGCAGTCAGCTCAAGGAGGAAAGGTAACATTTTCCTGGCCTGAGCCCTGCATGGCTAATGGGAAGGCTGGTTTGCAGAAATAACAGTGCTGGCCCTTCAGTGGCCCAGCCAGGCATTCACAATAGCACTTTCATTCCGAAATTCCCAGTGGAGAGAGGGAGGGAGGGCAGGAGGCCGGTGAGGGGCAGAGAGGCCCGCCCTGTTTGGGGCCATTCCTGCTATAAAGGGAGAGCCAAGAGGCAGAAGGATGATAGGAGGTCACCTAGGACAGTGCAGGCCTGGATGGGTCATGCACACCTTGCCCAGTTTAGGGGGTCCTCGGGAATTTCCAGGGGGGACTTCAGTGGCAACCCCACTTCAGAGAGTTATAGATAAAGGTAGTGCTTGTCTGCCTCAGCGCCCCCACCATGATGTCCTCAGGATTCTAGGCTCAGCCCTTGAGCAATGGGTCTTGGGGGTGAGAGGGGATCCCCAAAAGCCCAGCACCAATCAGGTAAGGACTCTTACGAAACAGCAAAGAGGCCATGGAGTGAGCAGAGAGTGGTACCTGGTTGCTGAGCAGGCTCATAGGAAAAAAGATGAGAGGCAAAAAAGTTACTCTGCAGCTACCAGGCCTCTGTGGGGAGGCTAGAGGTGGAAAGGGGGTCCCAGGAAGGGCCACACTGGGCTCAGAGTTGGCTGGCCCAGGGCAAACTAGGAGCTCTGTCATGAAAGGAACAGGGTAGGGACTGATCAGGGCCCCCATCACATGGCAGACTGGGGCCCAAAGATGGGTCTGTGGAGGGGAGGAGGGCAGAAGCCATGCCCCCAGGCCCAATCAAAGCCAGTTGCGTGCAGCAGGGTGATGGGAAAAGAGAGGCCGGGCACCCAGAGACTTGAGTTCTAGCTACGAATCATCCACCAGCTTCTTGTATGATCACTGACAAATCACCACCACCTTCTAAGCCTCAGTATTCTCATCTGTAAAATGCTGACTCTGAAACAGGTGATGGCTGGGGTTCCTTTCACTTCACCAAGCACATAAATGCCACTATCCACTTGCCCTTAAAGTAGACGTTACCCACTCGAGGCACCCCAGAACTTGGCGATGCTCAAGTCACCTAGCGAGGGCCTGCCAGTTGCCACCACACAGCCCACACGGGCCACAGTGGCCCTAGAAGGGCCATCCCACGATTTCCCAAAGTAAGCGCCGAGGGCGCCTTCCGCACCCGCCAACTAGCTCTGCCCTGCCCCGTAGGTTGCATTCCCTGCGCCCTCTAGCGACAAGCGGCTGAATCGCTCCTGTTCGGGCCTTTGGGGCCAAGCAGGGCAGGGACCGACAAGAGGGATGGGGAACCTGGAAATGGGCGCAGTGACTCCCAGAGCAGGGGGCCCACACCAGGCCCGGGGTGGAAGGAGGTGCTGAGCAAGGCTGGGAGCTGGAATGTCCCAAGAAAACCGCTGCCACCTTGTAACCTGAAGGCCCCAGGAGCCTGGGCCTCTGGAAAGAGAACTGAAGCTGAACCAAGGCCCTTGTCTTGAGCAGCCTCTAACTTGCTGGCTGACAGCCAGCAGGTGGCTGCCTCTCTGTAGCTCAGTTTCCCTACTTGTTCAATGAGAGTCCAACTGGATATTCTGAGGTCCTTTCATCTGGCTTGTCCCACCATTCTCCTCAGAGCACCCCAGGAGGAGAAACTACTCAAATGAAAAGCCAAGCAAAGGGAAGTAGTGCACTCTCCAGTCCCCAGGGCTTTACTCAGAGGTTATCAAATCCCTGTCCCTGCCACCAGCCCAGCTGTTCCAAAGACATTCAGGTCTCTTGAGTACCAGGAAGACTCCACAGCCTCATCCCTGGGTCTATACCGAGGGTTAACAATGCAGGCACTTCCCAAAGCTGGGGAAGCTCAGAAACCACCACCCACCACATAGGACGAGTGGAGGCAGAGGTGCTGGCTAGGGCACAGGAAGCCTGGGCAGTGTCAGGTGGGCTGGGTCTGAGGAGCTGCCTGCCAGGGTCTGGACTTGGGCACACTGGGAAGATGCCCGGGGAGCCACTCAGTGTGAAGAAAGGAAAGGTTCCAGGCCCCCAGAAGAGACTTCTCTGACCACAGTTGTCACAGAAGCCAAGGCTGCTTTGTTTCCCTCTGGGGCTTCCCTGGGAATTCCCGAAAGTGAGCCAAGAATGTCAAACAAAGGTCACTGGGAACCAGGCCAGGCCCAGGCCAAGCCCTGCAGAGGGAGCCACAGGTATGGACTTCCCACCAAGGCCAGGGCCTCGGGGCAAGGGCAGGAGAGAGGATGGCTTCCACCCACGGGGGATGTCCTTGGACACCTCCCCTCCTAAACCCCCAATGTAGCCCTCATGGCTGGTTCTCTTCCTCCCTCCAGAATAAGGACCAATCTCACAACAGGGTCTGGGAGCACCACTGGGGCTTGTCAAGGCTCAAATTCCCTATAATTGTTTCTACAAATGCTTTTTCCCCACCAGCCAGGCCCCCCTCACCCTGCCTTTCATCCAGTGCCCCTGGAAGGGGGATTGCTTCATGCTGCAGCTTCTCAGCCAGGTAACCATTCCCCTTCTCTGCTGGCCACTATGGATGGATAGACAAATGGATGGGCAGCTGTGGGAGTGAGAAGAGTCAGAGAGGGAACCCACTGCCCAGGCCAATGACTCAGACTGGGAGGAATGGAAGCAACTGCCCAAAAGAGATGGGGGCCCCAGCAGGCCACCCAGCCAAGCCACCAGAGCCGAGGCCTGCGGAGTGGAAAGAATAACAGTGCGGGCAGCCGCTGCGGCAGCCATCCACATAGGGGTGACGCCAAGGTGTGTACTTTACGCTAAAGCAAGGGGGGAGAGAACAAGAGAGGACGTCATCTTCCCAGCTGCCTAGGATTTCCACTGGGCCTGAGCTTTACCCTGGCCCAGTGGAAATGCCAGGCAGCTTCCCCCAAGGTTGGAAATGCACCATCCTGGTATGTGGGGCCGGGCACGCTCAGCCTCTCTGGTCCCACTGGACTAGCCCAGATCCCCTCCAACAGCCTGCACATGCCCCTTCCAGCATCAGTGAGAACAGAGTGATTGTCCCCCATCTGACTCTAGCTGTAATCATCATACTTCAAGACCTCCTTTCCACCTCCCTAACATGGCCTTAACTCCTCCACACAGACAGCAAATGCACAAGGTGGGGAGAGGAGGGCAGAGCTTGGCAAATACCCACCAAGCCACAGAATTTGGAAGGGTTTGCCTGGATGCTCTCAACCCTTCCTTTTCCTTGGAAAGCTGAGGCCCAGAGCGGGAAGGGCTCTCCAAGGCCACAGTGCAGGGCATAACTGGCCATACCCACTAAAGTCCCCGACACCTGTGAATCCCACAACCCCAGACCTCATCAAGTTGCCCTCTACCAGCCTTGGTGGTTTCTGAATTTATCTAAAAGTCCTGAAAGGGATCCTCCTCTATAGCCTAAGTTTATTCTAAGGATAAGGATACTCTGATCTGTTCTCAGCATTTCTCAGGCCATTTGGAGCCCCTTCCCTTTAGGCCTGGGGAACCCAGGATGGACACAGAGGGTGGCACAGGGAACAAGGCCAGAGTAGACCCCAGCCAAACCTCCCCACTCCCACCACAGCCACATTTGTCTTCCAAGATTGGGAGAGTAAACAAACACATCAGCATCACAGCCTTGGACCCCTCTCCCTCCTGGGAGAAGGGCTCTGAAAAGAGGGACGGAGACAGGCAGTAGCCCCCACGCCCAGCCTGCCCATCAGCCTGCTGTCAGGCACAAGGGCGTGCAGAGGGAGGCACCCACTCCCAGGCGACCTGGCAGCTGACTGTGGGCTCCCTCCCCCGCTGACCTTCAGAGAGATCCGCTCCTGCCACCACCCCCTCAGCAGCCCCTGCGCCCACCGCTGGTGCTACAGTAACTTTTGGGTGAAGGACTTGGGTTGGCAGAACAAAGGCCCTGTGCCTATGCCAGGGACTTGGGCAGAGCTCTCAGCAGCAGGGCTGCCTGGCCATGCTACCAGCCTTCCCATCCTTCCCCAGAAGCAGGATGGAGCTTCTGGGGCCTCCTAAAGCCAGATATAAGTTAGTCTTCCCCAGGAGCCCACAATCGTGGGTGGCCTGGCTCTGCCCTCCTGGCCATTCCACTCCAGGAGGCATAGGGTTTCTGAGAGGAGTGTGGTGACCCTAAGCCTGACCTTTACCCTCACCCCAGGAGGGGACCCAAAGGCCAACAGTGAGGGACAGTGGGTGAGCAGCCAGGGCTTCTTGATCCCCACCTCCAAAGGCTGTTCCTGTACCTCAGCCTCAGGCACAGAGGCCCTGCAGGCAGGGGTCTGGGTAGAAATAGCAAGGTGATTGCTCCTGGGGTCTCCCCAGTCCAGGGGCTCCAAGCTAAGTACCACCCTGAGATAGTTTCCAAGTACCCTGAGGATATCTCAGGGCCACTGTTCAGGATGCCCTGAAGCAGGTGGCCTCTTGGTACAAAGAGACTTGGTCCTTCCTCTAAAGGGAAAGAGGAAATGTGCAATCCTATAGAACTATACCCCCAACTTTCCATGTCTCTGACTATTTCACTATATCTTCCTAACCAGATTCCATCCATCCTTCTAAAGTAAGACCCAGCCTCTTTACACATGAAGAGAGATGGGGTTGGGCAGCGCCTGTGGCTCAGTGGGTAGGGCGCCAGCCCCATATACTGAGGGTGGCAGGTTCAAACCTGGGCCCAGCCAAACTGCAACAACAACAAAAAAAATAGCCAGGCATTGTGGCAGGCGCCTGTAGTCCCAGCTACTTGAGAGGCTGAGGCAAGAGAATTACCTAAGCCCAGGAGTTGGAGGTTGCTGTGAGCTGTGTGACTCCATATCACTCTACAGAGGGTGATAAAGTGAGACTCTGTCTCAAAAAAAAAAAAAAAAGAGAGAGATAGAGAGAGAGATAGGGTCCCTTCCCTACCCACCAGAGATACCCCATTCCCTCAGCAGGGGAAGGGGTAACCTAGGAGGAGGGAGTCTGAGGCCCTGGCTGTAGGGACACAGGCCTGGCTTCCAGAGATGATTCTGTTAGACCAGGCAAGATTGTCTGGACTTTTTCCCTGGCAACCCCACTTTGCTGGACCTAGACCACCAGGGCAGCCAGGGCAAACACCTGGTGTGCAGTGATGGCAGTGAGGAGCCTCTTCCCAGCACATCTGGTCAGACCTCCCAGAGAAGGGGTGGGCCACCAACCCCAATGGAAACAGTGACGCTTCTAGTTCTCCACCAGCCGGGCCCCAGCACACCTGGGCCTCACTTCCTGCACATACTTTCTAAACAGGCTGGGCCTGGCCCAGCAGTCCACTCAGTCAGGTCCCTGTCTGCAGAGTGGGATGAATAAGGCAGTAGGAATGGCACACAGCAGCACCTACCCAGGCCACACTGAGTCCACCAGGCACTGGATCCAGCAGTCTGGCCATTCTCTCCAGGACTAACATGGATATATATTTAGAAACAGTACCTCTGGGTATTCTCATCCTTTCAGCTAGACTACTTTGTGAGGGCAAAAGATCAATATCCTACTTCTATGTACCTAACCCCAGGCCTCTTTGAATTCAGTAAAAGTAGGTTTATAGATCATCAATTAGGGAGATTTGGGGGGAAGAATCCTTTTATCTAGTTGACTACCCATTTACCATGGGACACACACACATGCCCCTTATAGCAAGGACACAACTAGTACACCAAAAGTGAAGCCCCTGTATTTGGTCTCAAGCCTCTTTGCCGGGATGAACTGGCTTCCGGCAATTCCCCACCCCTAAGGAGCTGGAGGACCAGGTACTTTGAATAGGGACATCACCTACAGCTCATCCAGGGCTCTCAGCCTCTGCCCTCATCCCAGCCTTGTCCCCATTTCATCCTCTTCCTGCCCTACATACTTCTCTTGGGGCTGTTTCTCTGTGCTCTCCCTCTCCTCTTTCCTCCCTCATAGGCCAAAACCTTGGGGCTTTCCAGACAGGCCTCCCCAGTGGGCACCTGGAGGCCCAATGCTAAGTCAGTCAGAGTATGGGTGGAAATCCAAGGCCTCATCCTAAAGCCCTAGGGTCTCTCACTCTAGTTCTGGCCAAGACTTCTTCCTCCCAGCACTCCCCACCCATTCCAGCTCTGGCAACCCCAAGCCAGCAGGACTGAGTAGGACTTAACATGGTGTCCCAGAAACAACTATACCCATGGAAGCTGAAGGCCTGTGTTGCAGGCTCAGCCCAGCCTTTTCTTTGTTTCTTGATGGGTTCAAGTCTCAACCAACCTCTCTAAGTCTTCTGTGAAAAGGGGACAATTCCTTTCTTGTCAAAGCCTCTATAAAGATGAAATAAGGAAGCAAGCAGCCATCTGCTTTGGAGCTGGATTCCTGAGTCTCAGCTCTCCTTACTCTTGAGAATGGGCCTTTGGTGGAGTCTCCAACACATCTGAAAAGCCCCCATTCCTAAGCCTACAGCCCCCTCCCAGCAACACCCACAACCTCCTACCCCTTTTGTCCCCAAGCTGTGTTAACTGCTTCCAGCACTGAGTGAGGCAGACAGATGAGATGACTTTGGGAGCCCCTTTTCAGTTCCTGAACTAGTCAATTTACTAGGGAACTCGGTGGGGGGGGGGGTAGGACTAAGACCAATCCTCAAATAGTCAATTTATTAGGGAAGTGGGGGGACCAATCTCCTCCCTTTGATATTCTCTCTTTTGTCTGCTATAGAGAATTACTCTTCATAGGCTGTTCAGAGAACACCAAATACTGTAAGATGGGTCAGCGAGCAGTACAATGCTCCATGACAAACACACACACACACACACACACACACACACACACACACACACACACACACACACACACGACTTCTGGCCCAGGGAGCTGCCCCCGCCACCTCGGGGCTCCGGAGCCCAGCCACTGCTCCGGGAAATGAGAGGCTACCTTTCTCCTTCCTTTAGGTTTCAAACTGGGGTGAGTCCTCTGACCCAAAGGAAAAAAATGGAGTGGAGGAGGTAGGGCAGCCTCCCTCCTGGCGGCTTCAAGCCCGAGGCCGGCGCCCCGCCCGCAGGCTCAGCTTTCGGGTTACTGCAGTTCAAACAGCACGTGCCGCCCGAGCTCCGAGCGGCTGCGGCGGCTCAGCCCAGAGAGGGGGCGGGGAGGCCTGCTCAGTGCGCGCTAGCTCGCCTCCTCCGCGCCTCTTCTAGCCGCTCGGGAAATCCACGGGATAAACACCCACTTTCTCTTCCTCTTTAGAGGGGTGGGTGTGTTTTGATCCCTGCCGGTGCCTCGGCTGCTCTCCCACCCCTCCGCCTCCCCCGCCCCCCGTCCAGGCTGGTGCTTGCAGTGGTCGAAAGTTCTCCGCTTCTCTTCCCGACAAGGCCCCGCAACTGCTGCCCACAAGGTGCCCTCGCCCCGCACCCCCGCGCCTGTCAGTGTCTCCCTTAAAACAAGCTGTGGTGGGAGGGCCAAGTTTGACTTTAGAATGAATTTTCGGGGGAAACTGGTAAAAAGGAAAGCGCCGGCCAACTGTCCGGTCCCCTTCTTTTTACAGTTCTGTGGAGCACACCAAGGACAGGCGTTGGATACCCCACAGCCGGCGCATTCAAGTTCTGTCCAAAGCAACCTAGCTGATGGTGTGCAGGGTGCAGTAGACTACAGAAGGTTGGACCGGAAGGAGGCCTGTGCAGGCCCTGGATCCAGGCTCAAAGCTATCTAGACAGGGAACTGCCGGGTCCGCAAGTATAGTGTGCAAGGGCGTTGATTCGGGTGGGGGATGTTCTGTGGGTGTCCAGGAACTCCTTACCCCGAGAGGGCGGGGCGCACTGAAGAAAGGGGCCAGACTTCTTACCTTGCGCTTGTTGCGGTGGATGTCACCTATGGAGTTTGCCACTGTGTTGGGCCCTAGAAGCATGCGCGTACTTCGAGGCCACTCGGTGCTCACGAGGTGGTGCTCACCCATGAGAATCTTGCGCACGTTCTCCGCGCCCGTCACGCGTATCAGCGGTCGCCCCAGCAAATGCGTCTTGAACACGTTGCCATACTTCTCCCTCCGGGACGACTGGAAGCCAGAACCCTGCGGGAGCCACATGAGTAACTTCTCTCAGGTGCCTGTCTCCAGAGGGCCCACGGGGCGAGGGAGGAGCATAGGCCTCCAACCCTGGCACCAGTCACCTGCCCCACCCCCACCAAATACACACAGGCACGCACGAACGCAGGTTTTATTTTTCACAGCGTGCACAACAACTGGAGAGTAGGGCCTAGAGAGGATAGTAAATAACGCAAGGAGGCCGGAGGCCCCGGGGCATCCCCCAGAAGGCTGTTTTTCAGTAATGACTTTCGGGAGGGAAAAGGTATCCCGGACAGCTGGACCTGAAGCTGAAGTCTCCAACCCCCACTCCGCGCTCGGAGTCTCTCGGAATAAATATTTCCAGGCTCCAGGCCATGGGCTGGCGAGACCCCGCGGGGTGGCCGCAGGCCAAAGATTATTTATAGCGGTAAGCGGTCGGTGCCCTGAGGCAGTCACTACAGATGGGGGAGGGGTTGGGGTTTCCTTCGTTCTCCGAGGACTCTGCGAGGTGGGGTCACCGGTCCGAAGCCGCAATTTTCCTAGCGCATTTTGCCCTGGAAATAACTGAGGCGGACTTCCGTGGCCTCCCTGGAGGTTGGTACAGGAGCACCGCGGAAGACCCTTCTCTCGGGGCGGGGCGGGATAGGACCGGCGCGGCTACCCGCTCAGGTAACCGGATCCCTGGCGGTGGAGGCAGCGACTCAAGCCGAGAATGGCTGGGGCCCTGGCCGGGTCCAACGCTCTAAACAGCAGGCGCAGCCCGCCCGGAGCGAGTACCGGAAGCCGAGGGGACCTCAGAGAGGCGGGGGCAGGGGCGTCCCCGCTCACCTTTGACGTCGCCGCGCTGGCTACCCCACCCCAGGTTAACCCTTCTTCTGCCAAGACAGCACTCAGTGAAAGGGAGGTTGTGCCACCTGTCCAGTCGCCCCGCCTGCCCGCCAACAGAAGTAAGGACTCTGGCTCCAGGTCTATCCAGTCACGCACCCCCAAGGGGACAGCTCTGCTCCCCCTTTCCTGGCTGGTCCCCCTCCTCATTTTCCTTTCTTCCACGGAAAACTATTCTCCAGCAAGATGTGTACACACCCCAGCACAGCCGAAAAGTGACTCTGCAGAACCTGGATTCTCTAATCACTTTTCCACATGCGCCTCAGGCCCCGGCGCGCTACAGGGAAAGAGCCGCGAGCGCCCGCGCCGCCGGGAGGGGGGCTGAGCCTCGGGGAGACGCTGCCTCATTCCCAGGCTGGAGGCTCCGGGAAAGCTTCCCCCACCCCAGTGCAGCAGTTCGAGACGACGTCTACCCCTTTAAGAAAAATCGAGGCAGAGGTGGGGTGCGACGGAGGGGGGGACGGTGAGGAGCGGGGTTCCCTCCCTACGTCTGCTATACCCGTCTCTCGCGCTCCATCTGACTCTCGGTCTCTCCTCTCCTTCTTTTCCTCTGTTTTTCTTTTCTTTCAACACAAAAGTTGGGCTGTGAATTTTCCGAGGTCGCCGCCGCCTAGCCCCCACCCCCTGCCTCTGATCTGCCTAACTATAATTAAAGTGCGTTTTTTGTGGCATTAATAAAGAGTTATTTGTCCGCCGTTTCCATGGTCTTCACAAAGAGGACTTTCATAGGGGCGGCCGCTTGGGTCGCGAGTCCAATTTATACAAAAATGTATTTTTAGCCCTGGGCTCTGTTTAGATGGCGCTCGGTGGAAACGGAGAGCCCTTGGAGGTTCCCCCGTAAAATCTGATAAATGACTCCGAAGAAATAACGCTAGGATTCAGAGGGCTCTCATTAACCCCTTCCGCACTTCTCCACTCGCGCACAACCCCCGCCCTATTTCCTCCACCCTGAAGACCTAGCGTCCCGGGTTGGATGGACGCGGACCCCCAGGGGGCCTTGGTGGGATTAGGAAAAAAGGTCAGGGGGACATGGGGAAGGCAGAGAAAGGTCAGGAAACGGGGTGGGGGTTGGTGACACCGTGGATTCTGAAGACTAGTTCCAACTAGGCGGAAGCCTTTGCCCAAGCGAATTATTTTATTTCCTAAATTGGCGGCCAAAAGCCTAGACCACCTCCACAGTTAACCCTTTACGGGCTCTGGGGATTTCTTTACCTGGGAGTAGTCAGATTGGTTGAAGTGAACCCCACCCCACTACACGAACAATCCCCCAAAGAGATGGGCAGACAGACTCCAGGACTTGAAAAGACCACAGCTCAGAGGAACCTCGCTGGGTCCTCTCAGCCCCCATCCACTGTCGTTAAGCCTAGGGCTGGGGGTGTACATAGGGGGATGCCCGCGTGCTGCGATTGCACGCGTCTGTTAATTTCAAGCCAAGCTTTCGCACCTCTCAACCCACACGCCCCAGCTCTCACCTTTCGCTTCCCCTCGCCGGTGCAAGAGTTGTCTGTCTCTGGACTCCCATGCTCTCTCTAATTTACCTTAGAACTCACTGAACAGACAGGCGCACACATGTACACACTAACACACTTCCCCCAGGAGGTAATCCCAGAGTCCCCCTCCACCCGAAAAAACCTAGTGTGTATCAAATCGCAAAGTGATTGTCTAGCCCCTGATGAGGTTAACTCTGGGTTAACCTCCCCTGTACCTACCTGGGTCTGGTCCTTAACGCGCCCCACCTCCATTTTCTGCAGCTTGAGGCTGTGCAGCGTCTAACACACCTCTCCCAAGTTTCTCTCCTGCTAAACTGTCCCCACCCAATAAGTAAACAGACCCTTTTCCCCGAAAGCCGAGAGCCTTCACGTCTCTAGCTTCTCATTTTCTCTGGGTTACCTTCTTCCTCTTGCACCACAGAACACACACACTTGCGGAGACCGCGGACCAGGATGGTAGTACCTGGAGCAGCAGGCTATGCGGCAGGAACACAGTTTTAAAGGAGCAATTCAAGCTGCCACCGGTCCCTTCCTCCTCTCCCGACTCAGTTTTCGCCTCCCAGAGACTCAGCCAAAGCCCAGGAAGCCGACGACGCCTGGGTCTGGGGCGCACAGGAGCGGACGCTCCCTTTGACTTGCTGGGAGCCCCCAGGGCTCTCCAAGCACCCCTGCCAGGCTTGCACGACCGGGGAGAGTCAGTCCTGGGGCCTCTGTCTGGTCCGGAAACCCCTCTTACCCCTGAACCCGCTTTCCCGGCGCCAGTGGCCTCCGAACCTCGCTGCAGAGGAGCAGAGTAAGCCCGCGCGGGCAGTTGAGGCTGAGAGGAGGGAAGGGGCGGGGCGGGGACGAGCGAATTCAGGCTCCCGGCGCCCCCTGGCCGGCCCGAGGCTCTGTCCGCCCGGCGCTTGCAGCTAGCGGACCCCAGAGAGTAGCGGAGTGAACGCGCCTTACCTGCAGCAACCAGTGGCCGGTCTCTCCGATGAGCGGGAAGCCCATGGAACCCTTGGGGATGGGCAGCTTGCAGCTCTTGTCGCGGGTGGCAGCCCAGCGCAGCTGCCACAGCTGCTGCGACACGGCCAGTAGCAGCGTCACGGACACCAGACACGCGGCGAGGGTGGCCAGCGCGGACACCAGCTCCAAGCCCTCAAAGAGCATGTTGGCGGCCGCTCGGGGGATTGGCTGTGCTGGCCGCGGCGGGGGAGGGGAGGGCCTGACGGGAGGGGACCCGAGCGGCGGGGGAGGGGAGGCTGCGGCCGGGGGTCCTGGCACCTCCAGCCGAAACAGAGAAGGAGGAAGGGGCCGAGGGAAGGGGAGTGGAGCCTGCCAGGGGAGCGGAGAGACGGAGAAAAAAAAATTGCCTAAAAGAAGAGAGAAAGGAGACACGAGGCAACTGGGGTGTAACTTTGTTTGTTTGTTTGTTTGTTCCTTTATAGCGGGGCTTAGGGGCTGCTCAAGGTTTGGTTAAGATGAAGCCGTGAATCAAGCTGGTGGATTTGCTCTCCTCGCAACCATCACACTAGGAAAACTTTGGAAAACTTTGTCCAGCAGGAGCCTCGCTCTCCTAAACCCCTTCCCCTGCTTGGAAAAAAAGAAGGCGGGGGGCAGAGAGCTAGCGGAGAAAAAGTGCGATCGATTTGGCAAAAGTATTCCCCCAAAAATCCTAGGTGGGAAAAAAAAAAGGAAAAATATCCTAAATGCAAAAATTCCAACAAACCCAGAAACTTTGGGGCGAGGCGAGTGGAGAGGCCCTAGCCCAGCGTTCTGGGCAGCTCCGGGCGGCGCGCCCGAGCCTCAGAGCCGCCGCGGTACCCCCGAGGCGGACGAGGAGGGCGCGGCGGACCAGGCGGCGAGGCGGGCGCGGCGGCCGGAGCGCGGGTGAGGAGCCGGCGGGCCCGGCCGGGACGGGACGCAGCCGGCGACAGAGCCCCGGGCGGACGATGGGGCGGCGGCGGCAGCGGCGGCGGCGGGCGGGAGGGGTGAGGCGGGGTGGGGTTGGAGGAGGAGGTGGAAAACCCGAGCTGGGCTATTGTATCAATTAAGAAAGGCAGTCCGTCCCAGGACGCAGTCTCTCGGCTCTGGAGTTGCTGCTGGGGGAAGAAAAGGGGGGAAAAGAAAGGAGGCAAAAGGAATGAAAGAGGGAGAAAAGCAGGAGGCAAGATTTCAGGGCTGGTGGTTTTAAAAGCTTCTCTCAATGTGAATTTGCGTCCTAAGCGAGCCAATGCGTGTGTTTATATAGCATCCCCCCACCCTCGGCGCTCACAAAAGCGGGAGGCGTGGTGAGAGGCCGGCCCGCGGCCGGAGCGTGTGAGCGCAGGCCGGCCTCCCGCCCCGCCCCGGTCGCCCGCCGCCCGCCGCCCGCCGGGACCCACTTGTAGCCGCCGCAGGATCAAACTCAGTTCACCTCTCGCCTCCTCTTCTTTCTCGCCGGCGTCTCGCTGAGCCCAGCACCTACAGACGGACGAGATGAGACACACGCGCGCGCACGAATACACACACACACACACACGCACACGCTCAGTGCGCTCTCGCTTAGTGCCCGCTCGGCTGCTAGGCTACTTCTCTTGCTCAGGTCACTAGTCCCCTTCTCCCGCTCCGGGCAGTCCCGCGTAGGCTGTATTCTCGGCAGCAGGGGTCCTGGCCGGACTACCCCCTTGACTGGGGGGCGCCCAAAGCCCCTGAACCTGTGCTTAGGGTCCCGAACTTCAAACCCGCTGGCTCTTATCTCCCGGGACCCCTCCTTTGCCGTTCCCAGTCGGATTGTATCCTAGATCTCCCATTCGGATCCCTGCATCCTCAAACCTCGGATGCCAAGATTCTCCTCCCACATATGTCTCTTCTCTGTAAGACCCTGAGGTTGCCCTGTCCCTGTCCGAGTCCTGGGCCTCAAACTCAGCAGCCCTTCGTCTCTGACACCTCGAGACCGCCTCCGCTTTGCAGTCCCTGTCCAACGCCGGCAGCGACCGAGGTACCCCGATGTTGGTCCCAGCGAGTGTCCCACGCCAGGACAAATGCTGCGGCAGCCTGGGTACCAGAGGCGGGAGAGAAGGGCACAAACATTCATTGATACAAATGAGTAAATAAACACACCGAGTGAGCGTGGCCACCATCTCAGCGCTAGATGCAGAGGGCCCAGCGCGCGAGCTTAGATGAGGTGTGCGTGTGGCCTGGGGCCACTTCTGTGTGTTTGCGCGCTCGTGTGCGTCTTTGCGTTGGCCTGGAGTCTGGGAAACGAGAAGATGTGTCTGCGTTTGTGGTGTGTTTTCTCAAGAGCTGTGTGTGTTTTTATGCATGTGTCTGTCATCTGGCCTCTCCTCCTGCGAACCTGTGTTAACATGGAGCTCTGCATACCAGCCCTGACATCTGTCTACCTAATGCCTAGATCTCCCTCTCGCGTGCATCCTGTTTCCCCAGCTCCATTGGCTCTGTCGTTTTCTCTTCCACTCCCAGAGCCAAAGATTTGATATCCCACCTTCAGTTGAGGGTGGTGTGTGTGTAAACGAAATGAGAGTCCCCTTTGAACACCTGCTCAGCTCCCAATTCGAGTTCTGCTTTAGAGTTTACTAGAAGAGAATGTGTGTGAGCGTCTAAGACGCGCGCAAATGTAGTGTCCCTCCCTGAGTAAGCCCTGCCGAGGTTGATGTGGCTAGAGATACAAAGGCTGGTCTCTTACTCCTAGCTCTGGGTCTTCACGGCTCTCACTCTCTGCCCTGGAACCCCACCTGGTGGACAGTTGTAGTACTACAAATTCGGGGGAAGCATTTCCCTCCCCTTTCCTCCTCCGCTTTTCCTAGTGGGAGATCAGACCCCAGGGGCCAGCTTGTAGGCTCCCAAAGGATTCCACTCCTGCTCAGTTCCATCAGACTTCCACCTCATATTGCTTGGGAGCTGGCTACTCACAAAGTCTCTGTCAGGACCACTTTGGTCCCAAAAATAGATGGGGAGCACCCCCCCCAGCAGGGAGGTTTCACAGGACAGTCAAATGTGGACCAGGCACCCAGAGGTGGGGAGGCTAGGCCCACTCTACTCCCTATCTGAGAATGAAGTGGGGGTAAAATGGGGTTAGGGGAGATTGTTGAGGCCCTGCTGTCTTGAAGAACCCTAAGAATTCAGCCTCACCCTCACACACAGCATTGGCCACAAGGTGGTGAAATGAGCAAGATGACCCTGGGACATCCACCCATGGGAGATCTGTCACTGAAAGGATGGACGTGAACACAGCGTTATGGAGATGCAAAGAGATTCGCAGGCTGATCCTGAGCACACGCACACAAAGACAAGTACACATAATGGGGGCATCATTGTTAGAGTCACAAAACTCCCACCTCCCAGCCACCAACCCAAGAGTCCATAGGAGTGTCTTGTGGGGGTCACAGCCCTAGAAGCCCCCCCTACTCCAATTGCTTTCCATCACCCTCTTACTCCTGGGGGGTGGTTGTTGCTCTCTTTTGTCCTCCATTGCCTCTCTTCCTGTTCAGGTGTACAGTGGGAGCTCAGAGAGGAAATGAGGAAGAAACTCTGAGTCTTTACTGCCTGGCTACCAAGTGGGCTCCTGGGGAATGTCCACAGGGACAGCACAGTCAGTCCCTCAGCAAACTTTACTGGATTTTCTCATTGGAATCATCTCTCTGGTCAAGTCCCAAATGATACTTAGGAAAAAAAAAAAAGGAAAGCCATGGCATTATAATTCTATACAACTCCCTAGAGCTGCTGTGGAGAGGAGGAATGCTGGGGCTGGGGCACAGGATTGCTAAGAGGGTGCTAGGACAGTAGAGGTCAGCAGCCAGCTTTGCCAGTCAGATCCCACCAGAAGACATCCTTCTATCAGCCTCAGATGGACTGCTGACTCTGGCTCCAGACTGGGCCCTAACCCAGACCTCAGTCTGACCCATAACTCTGACCTAAAAGATACCCCTCGGTCAAATCCCAGACTGATCCATAATACTTATTACAGACTAACCCTGCCCCTGACCCCAGACTATAATAACTAGCACCACCCAATCCCACCTTTGGCCACAAGGAATGCGACCGGCCCCCTGTGGGCTGCACCAGAGCTAGGGCACAGCTCAACCATTGAAACTCTGGTAGTAGAATTGTGCTGTAGGACAGAATATGTTTCTCATTTTGGCTATAGAATGATCTTCCTTTTCCCCAGTGAGCATCTCTCTCCCTCCAGGATAGCTATAGCTAATACCACAGGAACTTCTGGACACCCCCACACATGCACACATACAACCCTTCCCCTGGGTACAGGGCACACAGGTGGGCTTCAGCTATTGCTGGTAGTACTGGAAAGCCTCATTTCAGGGCTTGCCAAGCACGTTCTTCTAGCTCTTCAGGCACTTTGAAACCAGTTAGAGCAGCCTGGGAGCTCAGTCAGGGGATGCTGGTTCAAGTGGAGTTGTGCCTGGATGGCATCTGCAGTCCTTGCAGAAGGGGCCGGGAGACAGGCCTCAGAAACTACTTAGATAGTGGGCAATGCACAGCCTCTGCACCCTCTTCCCCGGCTCAGAAAATACCCATGCACAGGGGCAGGTCTGCCTAAGGTCCTGCTCCTCATCAAGGCACAAAGCTTCCCAGGAGTGCTATCTGCCCTATGCTTGCTACACCCACAGGAAAGAAGACATGGTACCTTCCAAGTCCCTAACACATGTGCAGTTCTGTATTGCCCACACATCTTTTCCATTTCTATAATTATATTTCATCTTCACAACAGTTTTGTGAGATAGCACTATTTTTAGATATTACATTTACATATTATTTCTTGTATCAATAAAAGAACTTAAGGTCAGAATCTCTACTCCACTTTCCCAATGTATTATCCTGTTTCTTCTCCCCCACAAACAGCACCTGTCCAAGGAGCCATGAGATTCTGTCCCACACGGCAGCTCCCCCTTTGTTTAATAGCCTGTTTTTGAAAACCAAAGCTGACAACAGAGGGAGGGTCAGTTCTACAGTCAATTTTGTACAATTTTGTCTCTGATTTTTTTCAATTGATGCTTATTTACTTGCTTTTCCCTAAAACTACCTTTGATTCGTCCAACCAGAGCTAAACAGAAAGGGGAGACAGGGAAGCCCAGGGTAATAGGTGGTCATTTGAGCCTACTGGCCAGAGTGTCCAGAGAGATCGGGGGTAGTAAGCAGGAAGCAGGGGTGTGTATTCAGGACCAAAAGAGTTTGCATAAGGTCTTCCTGGCCTCTTGTCTGCACTGAAGGAAGTCTAGCCTGAGGGACAAAGTTTGAGATTCCATCTCAGGGAGTTCTCTCTGCTCTCAGTCCTGTCCTGTCGTGATGGAATGAAGGAGCCCTTGGAAAACTCCTTCTCCTCCCCAGGGCCTCCGGCTTGTCCCATTCCCTTCTAAGTCCTTTTGGTACACCACCTGATATTGGTGGGGCCCTTTTCCTGCTAAGTTCTGAGTCCTTTGGGGAAGTATTATGCTGAGGAGCTGAGGAAGAGAGGGACCTGGGACAGCAAGGCCGGAGCAGGCATTGCTGCTCCAGCAGTTCCAGGGTGTCCCTTTGGCCCTATAATCCAGCTGTGGCCCCAGATATTCATCCCAAGGTGACCTGTTTGCCCACCCTTCTGCCACTGTGTACACTCCCCCCAGAACAGGCACCACAAAAGTGACCAACCCTCAAGGACAGTTTAGAGGACACTCTCTGGCTGTGCCTTGGCTACTCTGATGAGGGCTGGGATCTCCGCTATCCAGGCTGGTTGGGGTCGGGGGTGTATGGCAGCACACTTAACCAGCCAGCACACTGGGCTTACAAATAACCACAGAGCCAGAAAGTCTGCCTTACTAGAGTCTGCAGGGCTAAATTCTCCCCCTGCTCTTGCAGCTTCAAGGGCTCTAAGACTGTTCAGAGAATTTACTGACCCCTTCTAAACCACCGCTTGCAGAAACTCCAGCCCACCTGCCTCCTTGCAGATGCCATCCTGCTGTTTGCAGTGCTACTGAAGCAGAGTTGGATTCTGGATTCTACGGTCTTACATCTGAAAGCCTTCCCTCTTTTTCCTTTTTGCTCCTTAGTGTGCCTTTCTATTACCCCACCCCTAGGTATCTTCTGATATATTTCAGTTTTGTTTTGTAGATAACAACGTTTGTCCAGGCATTTCTACCTGCCAGGCACAATCTGGCCCCCACTCCTAGCCCCTCAAAGGAGCCCAGCTAGGAGAAGCCCCTCACTTACTCCTCTGCAGCCCTCTGGGATGGGGTGGCCTTTAGGAAAAAACTTTGCTGCTTTCTCCTTTCCCTGAATAGGAACAATCCTCATCCCATACATCATCTCAGAAATCTCAGCATCAGAGACATACCCTAGAGGGAATTCTTTTAAAATACCCCCATCCTTCCCTGTCAAAGCCCCCAAGCTCAGTCCTTCTCCCACCCCACACCCAACCCCAACGAAAGCAATCCAAAAAGGGACTTGCCGATAGAGAAGACTGGTAGGTACGAGGAACGCAGCTAACAGCTGTGTCCAAATCAGCACTGCCTGGTAGCGATGGGACACGGCAGTGCCCTAAGCTGGCTGTGGCTGGCAGGGACACTGCCGCAGCGATGGCGTTCTCTCAGGCCCAGGGAGCCAAGAGCCCTTTATAGCCGAAACCTGCCCTGGCACCGCCCACTGGGCGGTTGCAACAAGGGCCTGCAACTAGGGGAGTCGCTAGGAGCTGGGAGGGCATCCGTCCCAGGACCCCAGGGCCAGGCCCCCACACATAAGAATCTGGGATTCAACATCCTCCACCAAGGCAACTCTATGTCCTGGCATGTGTATGAGACTGTGTGTGTGTGTGTGTGTGTGTGTGTGTGTGTGCATGCGCTCGCGCTTAAACGTTCATTCAAAGACCTCAGATCTCTTTCCCTCATCCTCTTTCTCTGGCAGTAACAGTTTTTGAAAGGATGGGGAGAGCAGTGTGTTTCTGCTCAGTTTATCAAATTACATTCAGTGACAAAGGACTGAAGTGCATTTTCTTGAAGGCTTGACAATTGGGATCCAGGAAGAAAAAGGAGGCATGACAGAGAACCCTGAGCTTTTGTCAAAGGTAAAACACCCATATGAAAGGTGGGGGATGTGGTTGGGTGGCTGTAAGGGAATTTCCCTTCATGTTGCTTGATGGTAAAAACTGCTCCCCCAACCCTCAACCCAAGCTGTAAAAATCCCATGGATCCCAGAAATTGCAAGATTGTTGATTTTTAAAAGAAAAACTGTTCATTTTTACATAGGCTGAATCAGACAAGCTGAAGCACAGCCTCCTCCCTGCAGGGTTCCTGGGGTTTTGGGGTTCCTTTCCCAGCTCCCTATGCCAGGGAAGCCTCCTCAAAGAGGTCACTCACAGAGATACAGTGCTCTCTATACCCTCCTCCTTGGCCTGTCCAGCCAGCTTCTCCTTAGGGGTACTGTTGGGACAGAAATGGACTGGGCTTTTCCCTGCCAATCAAAGTTCTGTCCTGCACCTGAACTCCAAGGATTGCTAGATGGAGAAGGAAGGGTGGGTTTGGGCTGGAAGAAGAGTACACAGGGGCACTGGAATGCTTGTCTCAAAGGTTCTCATTCTTTGGGGACAGAAGGGAAGACAGCAACCTAAGTCACCAGCAACAGTTGCAGAGGAACAAGTCTGGGAAGGAAAACCTGTTATTCAGAGTTTGGAGACAATGCCTGAAACAAGTCCCCCTTCTTTCCTATTCTTAGCTGGCTTTGTTCAGAACCACCCTCCCCCCTAGTAGGCAAGCCAGCCAGCAGCCAACCAGCAGCCTTGCCTAGAGATCTCAGAGAGAGAGAGCCAAGCTGAGAATCTAGTTGACAGAGTTCCCCACCCACAAGTCCAAAATGCTACCAAATGCCGTCCTCTTGGCTGAGGCCATAACTCCTGCTAATTCTCTCTCAGAAGAAGGAGATGGAGAGATAGGGTACCCTCCTGAACATCACCCATCTTCCTTCTCACACCTACAACCCCAGCTCCAAGCTCTCCTGGGTCCCTGCTGCAACTTTAGCTAATTTCCGCCCCAGATACTAATATGATGGCCAAGGATAAGAGGAACATTTCCCAATAAGACTCTCCACCCACATTCTGACTGTTCTGATGGCCAAAGCTATTCTGGCACATGCCCATGATCCAATAAGACTCTCCACCCCACATTCTGACTGTTCTGATGGCCAAGGCTATTCTGGAACATGCCCATGATCCCTCCAGGATTTCACCTGATCCCCACTGCCTGGGCCTGACCGCCCTGGAGGCCCAAAGAGCATCTTGGTATGACTGCTCCCTCTCTAACACATTCTCTCCATCAGCACACCCACCAAAACTCTGTGCTTCCTCTCCAAACCTAGCTTCAATACAAGTTCTCTGGTCCCCCACTTTCTGTAGTCAGATTTCCACCCCAAAATCCCTTCTATAGGAAAACCTGGAGCACCTCTGACTTTCTTCTAATTTTCCCTCCAATGTTTTTATTTCTTCCTCATTGTCCTGCTGTTCCAATTCATTAATTCTTGCAACTAGGCCATGTGCCTTATTAGCTAACTACAAAGTCTCTGGAGTCAATCAGACCTAGGCTCAAAATCTGCTCTACCTCTTAATAGTTGGAGCATTGTACTTTACCCAGCTGAGCACCGGGTGCTTCTCCAGTGTGGAGAATGGATTAGAACAGAGTGAGAGTTTATGCAGGGAGACCTGTAACAACTCGTGTAATAATAACGATAATAATAATAACAATAAGATAATAATAGCTAACACTTATTTAGCACCATCCTATGTTCCAGGCACTTTATAAAGCACTTCACATGTATTCTTTCAAGTAACCTTCACAGCAACCCCAAGAGGTAGATACTATCATCCTCACTTCACAGAGGGAGAATCAGAGCCACTAAGCAGTTCAACAACTTGTCCGAGTGAATCCAGCTGCACATTTAGGGTTAAACTTAATCTCTTCTAGAGTTCAAACCCAGGAAATCTTGATTAGAATCTGAGCTGTTAAGCAGCATGCTAAAGACCGAACCAAGCTAGTAACAGTGATGATGGAGAGAGGTATACAAATTTTAGAAGTAGTCAGTTAGAATAAAAAAGTGGACAGATTTGGCAACTGATTAGGTGTGGGAGGGGCATGAAGGAGGGCCAGGGGAACTGAGTGTGTGGTGATGGGCGATAGTCAGATAGGGAATTCTAGAAAAAGATGAGCCTTAGGAGACAAGATGATGATTTAGGTTTGGGCCATGGGAAGTTCCAGGTGGTTAAGGGGTCTCGCACTGGGGCTATCTTTTGGCTCTTGCATATAGAGATCTGGAGTATAGAAGACAGATCTGGGCTGGGGAGAGATTTGGGCAACATCTGCATTTAGATGTTAATGGAAGACACAGGAATAGAGGAGCCTGAATAGAAAGTGAAGTGGACCTAGGATGGAGCTCCAAGGAACACCAACATTCAAGACACAAGTAAAGGAAAATGGGTATGACCACTTTTCTTTACCCAAAACACACATCCTAGTTAACCTCTTTGGAATTATCCATTGTCTTTGAATCTCCTTAGCATTTAGAATCTCAGAGTTATAAAGGAACGTGGAGGTCAGCAGTTTCAGCCCCTGCCTGACCAAGGGACCTCTACACACACATACATTCGCACATGCATGCACACACCTTCCTGACCTAAGGACTCCCATTAGTATAATAGAATTCTCATTCGCCGCCAGGTACAGTCTTCCCCATCCCAGTGTGTCCTCCATCAGCCTGTGAGGAAGACCCTGGAGAACACAACCTGACTCAGCCTTCTGCTCCATGCTCAGGGCTGAGACAGGAAGGGGACCTCTGTGGGAGCAGGGAGAGTAAGCATCCAGTAGGGCCAAAAGAAGGCCCCAGACATAATAGAAGACTGGTCACACATTGACCCAGTGTGGAAATGGAGAATGGAGAAAGCGTGAGAAGAAAACCAAGCAATGAGGAGAGAGAAATGGCATCCCTTCCCTTCTCAGCTGCTGTGGGGGAGCCCATTGTGTCAGAGGAGGAGGCAGGGGCAGAGGAGTTGTTTGCAGATACAGCCTGGCGGGGAGAAAAGGGCAGAAGAGAAGGGTGAGGCAGGGGATCTCTACATGATAACTCTGGTTATTAAATTCCCAGCTCAGATATCCCTGGGCTAGATATACCCGCAAAGGGAAGATAAATCATTGCATCCAGGATCAAGTGATAACTGTGGGGAAGATACATGGCGAAGCCAACAAATGGAGACCAAATGCGCAGGGAAAAGCTCACAAAGTTTCCTCTGCTGGGTGGATGTTCACATTGTTATTCTTGCTGATGCTCCTACCACTGCCCACAGATTCACATGGTCTTCGCCACACATGTCCCGTCTCCCCTCCCCCATTCTCCACCAGCTGGTTCAGTGGTTGAGTTTCATGGCCCTGAGACTCTTGCCTGGTAGAAGGAGGGCCACTCCCATTCTTAGTACCTTAATACTCAGATAAGCAGTGATTGGTGTGGCCACAGTGTAAAAGACACCTCACTAGAGCATGGATGGAGAGAGAAGGTCTGCTAGAGATGAGGTGGGGATAATGGTGGTACAGGCTTCTCAGAGAACTCTACACTAATATAAAAAGGCTCTGCATGGTCCTCTACCTGGACCCATCATATGGCCTTCCAGCTCTGCTCAGACCTGAGCTCCCTTCACTAGGACCCAGCTGACATGGGGCTATGGTCAGTCTTGGGGAGGCAAGATTAACTATTGTGAGGCAAAGACAGCCTCAAACTTAGAACACCCATCGCCGATCCCATGACTCTGTGTCATAAGGATTTCTCCCACCTTTCCTATCGCTGTTTCTGTCTCGACCTGTTCCCTCTCAGGCCCCCGGGACAGCTGTAGCACATAGAACAATTATGGAGAAAGAAGAGGTAGGCACCAGAGGCTGCTCCCAGCCCAACATATAACTAGGCAATTCAGCTCAGACCAAGGGGTGGTGGAATGAGTTCAAGCCAGGGCATTGAGTGGGCTGGTTCTGTCACTTACCAGCTGGATAGTCTTAGCCAAGTCACTTCATCTTTCTGAGGCCCAATTTTCTTATAAAAATGGAGAGAGTAAGTCTTGACTTCTTGGGAAATTGGCAGTTGGGGAGGTCTTTTTCAAAAAACATAATGTACACAAAGCACCTGACACGGCGTCGGGCACACAGTGTCGGTCAGACAGCATGGATAGATTCATGGTGAAGCTGAGGAAGCTGAAATTTTGGGGATCAAAGTCTTGGAAAGAGCACTAGCAATACATAATTTTGTGTTGTTTTCTTTCTTTTTGTTTTTTTTGTAGGGACAGAGTCTCACTTTTTCGCCCTCAGTAGAGTGCCGTGGCATCATGCAGCTCACAGCAACCTCCAACTCCAGGGCTTAGGCGATTCTCTTGCCTCAGTCTCCCGAGTAGCTGGGATTACAGGTGCCTGCCACAACACCTGGCTATTTTTTGTTGTTGTTGCAGTTTGGCCAGGGCTGGTTTTGAACTCGCCACCCTTGGTATATGGGGCCGGTGCCCTACCCACTGAGCCACAGACACCACCTAATTTTGTGTTATTTTCTTAAAGAAGATCCCTCAAGTTGTAAGTGTACAAGCTTCAGGCTATACAAATCATGGGACCTAAAAGGTAGTTGTTTCTCCTCTCATCCTGCCCCTAAAAGTCTTCTTTATGCACAGGGGAGAATTACTCAGACAAGGGAGAGTTAAAATGAGCTCTCAGCAAGGCTTCAGCCCATAAGGAGAGGTGAAATCACTTTCTCCGTGAATGTTGCCCTAGGACTGATCTCATTCCTGATCTGAGTTTAGGGCCTACTTCTCCCTACCCTCTGCTTGCAGTGGCTAATCCAACATAGGAACCCAGTTAAATGCATGCCCTAGTATTCTCAGAACTTGTGGATGAATCTGGGCACTGTGTCATAGTCCTGGCAGGAGCTTTGCTTCAAAAATTATTAACTCTTAGAGGATCCAGTTCTAAGGCCATGCTAGGCCACACAGGGGCTCAGGAATGGCTCATCAGGAAAACAAAGGCAACTTGGTTGGTTTCTCAATTAGCACCCGTTTCCCTAAGGAGCCTTGAAAGGAGTAGGGACACAGGGCTCCCTCCTCAGTGTCTGGGAGATGGATGGGGCTGATTTTTTTCCACGATTCTCCCCCATAAATCTGATTTGGCCCCTCATCTGTCTAGACCAGTCTCCATGGAGGTGTAGGGTAGTGATGAATGGGCTGTCTTATTAATATGACTGGGGTGGCAGGGACTTGGGGAGGGGCTTTGCTTTGATGGATGGTCCTCATGAGGGCATATTGCATTAGACACCCATAATGCAATCAGCAGGGCCATTACAATACCAATTTGTTGCTCTTCCTCACCAAGGTGGGGCAGTGGAGCTGGAAGATTAAGGAGGATGTCAGGACTTTGGAGACACCTGGGGGGATTTTGGGAAAGGGCAAGATTTCCTGTTGGAGGATATTACTAGGGAAATAATAAGGAGGCCAAGAAAGTGAAAGCTGGACACGGAAAATAGAGGAAGTGAGGCCCAGAGAGAAGGTGGACCTGTCTAAGGTTACTTCTGGAACCAGAGGGAAGAGCTGGACTTAGAACTTTAGTCTCCTGGATTCTGTGCCAAGGCAACCAAGAATGGAGGAAGGAATGGGATTAAGAAAGGAGAGACAACTTCACTATAGCCTCCATGTTGCTGGAGTCTTCACACCCCTCAAGAGATCTACTGAGATGGGTGAAGCTGATGGGTGAATGTAAGGGCTGCTTTTATCCACAGGTCCACTGTAGGTTCCTACATTGACCTCAGATGGCACCACTCTAGACCACCCACAGCTTTGCTACCCCCTGTACCCACACTAGTTCTAACCGCTGTATCTTTCTTCTGTAATTTATAGTAGACACCTGAGAACAGCACTGGCCCAGTCTTTCTTTATTGTCTAGGTCACCAGAGGGGATCTTTTAAAACAAAATGTATTTTTCTTCCTTAAAAGCTGTTAGTGGCCCCTTATTGCTCTCAGGATAGGGATGTGGAACAAAGCCCAGGTTGGCGCTCAGACCCCAGCCCCCACCCAGTCTTATCTGCCTTCAATTCAGCTTATTCTGTGGTAAAAGCTTACCTGTACTTTATGCTACTTTATACTACTAGGTCCTTTATTTGGACCTCAAGGGCAGGAAGTGATCACCATATTCTTCAGTTTCTGGATGTTTTAGTAAGTACTGATTTCACTCTGATTTCCTTTTCCCTTCAATCACCAACCTTATTCTCTACCCACCCCTACTTGGGCCCCCAGACATATTCCATTGCATTGGATATGCCCCTGGTAATGGATCTGTGTCCATTGAAAACAATGCTGTCTTAGCAAAATGAAAACAACCCAAGAGAGGACTGCTTCTTTGGACAGAAATGAAAGTTGCAGGCAGCTTGAGCTTTGAGGGATCTCCCTCATCTACGCACACCTCTGGGCTGATTGGGGAGCTGTTCCGAGTCTGTACAGAGACATTGCCCTGGAGAGTAGGTGTAGCAGAGATTTGGTGGCTGCCAATTGCAGGATTCTGCAAACAATGCCATCCTAATCACTCTTGTCCATGGAGATAGATCTGCTAGGAACTCAACCTTCTAGCCGTAGCCTCTATATCACCCTGCCAGGCTAAGGAGGGAGCAAACAAAACAAAACCTCCCTTGTGTTGTGACCTCTGATGAGGGCTGAGAGTATCTCTTCCCCTGCATAGGACATGAGCAGAACCAGGCCCACTGATGCCGTAGGCACCACCTGGAAAGACTTGGGTGAGGGTCTTAGCAGGTCTTAGGTGTGGTGGGGAGAACCTTGGTTAATTGGAAACTCTGGCAATTCCTGGGCCACTAAGTCAAATCCTTGCAGATAGACTTACAGTCAAATTCTACCAGATACCCTTAAACGTTGACATCAAAAAGGCAGAAATATCTTTTTTTTCTTTTTCTGTTTTTTTTTTTTTTTTTTGCAGTTTTTGGCCGGGACCAGGTTTGAACCCACCACCTCCAGTATATGGGGCCAGCGCCCTACTCCTTTGAGCCAGGCACCGCCCTAAACAGAAATATCTTAAAATTAACATCCTAATATCACATCTCAAGTAACTATAAAAGAAACAGCAAACCAACCCCAAAGCAGGCAGAAGAAAAGAAAAAACAAAGTCGGAGAAGAACTAAATGAATGAAAACCAACAAACAAACAATGCAAAATATCAACAAAACAAAAAGTTGGTTCTTTGAAAAGATAAACAAAATCAATAGGTGACTTGTTATATTAACTAGGAATAGAAGAGAAAGGACTCAAATAACCTCAATCAGAAATGAAAAAGGAGACATTACAACTGATACTACAGAAATACAAAACATCATCAATGAATATTATGAAAATCTCTATGCACATAAACTAGAAAATTTAGTAGAGAAATAGCCAAATCCCTGAAAACACACAACCTCTAAGACTTAATCAAGAAGAAATAACAACCACTAATGAACTACAAAATCCGAGCAGTGATAAAAAACTTCCAACAAAAAAAAAAGTCCCAGACCAGATAGATTTACAGTCAATTTGACTGTAAATCTACAAAGAAGATCTACAAAGAAGAGCTGGTACCCATACTACAGAAATTATTCATAATATAGAAAAAGCAGGAATTCTTCCCAGCTCATTTTAGGAAACCAGTATCACATTGCTACCAAAGTTAGGAAAGGACACTAAAAAATTACAGACTAATATACCTCATAAATATAGATGAAAAAGCCCTCAATAAAATACTAACAAACCAAATTTAGTGGCATATCAAAAAAAATAATAATCCATCATGACCAAGTGGGCTTCACCCCAGGGATGCAAGGATAGTCTGACATACACAAATCAATAAATGTGATTTAGCACACAAACAGAAGCAAAAACAAAGGCCACATGATCATCTCAATAGATTCAGAAAAAGCATTTGACAAAATCCAGCATCCTTATGTGATAAAAATCTTTCCACAAACTATGCATAGAAGGGACAGATCTCAAAATTATTAAAGCCACATATGACAAACCCATAGACAACATCATGCTAAATGGGAAAATTTGAGAACATTCCCCCTAAGAAATGGAACAAGACAAGGGTGCCCACTATTACCACTTTTATTCAACATAGTGCTGGAGAAATTAAGCAAGAGAAAGGAATAAAGAAACCAGGTAGTATACAAATAGGGAAAGAGAAGGTCAAATTATCATTCTTTGCAGACAACATGATTTTGTACCTAGAAAACCCCAAGAACTCCACCAAGAGACTCCCGGAATTGATAAATAAATTCAGCAAAGTGTCCGGATGCAAAATTAATGTACATAACTCAGTAGCATTTTTATATACACAAACTGAGAGTCAAATCAAAGACTCAATACTATTCATAATAGCTACAAAGAAAATACTAGGAATATACTTAACCAAGGAGGTGAAAGAACTCTACAAGGAAGGCCAGGTACAGTGGCTCACATGTGTTATTCTAGCACCCTGGGAGGCCAAAGTGGGTGGGTTGGTTGAACTCAGGAGTTTGAGACCAGCCTGAGCAAGAGTGAGACCTGGTCTCTACTAAAAATAGAAAAGTTAGTTGGGTGTCAGGGCAGGTATCTGTAGTCACAGCTACTCGGAAGGGTGAGGCAGGGGGATCTCTTTAGCCCAAGAATTTGAGGTCACTGTGAGCTATGATGATGCCACACCACTCTACCCGGGGCAACAGAAATTCTGTCTCAAAAAAAAAAAAAAAAAAAAGCTCTACGAGGAAAACTACAAAACACTGAGGAAAGAAATCACAGAGGATACAAACAAATGGAAAAACATACGTATGCTCATGGATTGATAAAATTAATATTATTAAAATGTCCATGCTACCCAAAGCAATTTGCTAATTCAATCCAATGCCCATGCCCATTAAAATACTGATGCCATACTTCATAGACCTAGAAAAAAAATAATTCTGTGCTTCATTTGGAACCAGAAAAGAGCCTGAGTAAAAAGAGCCTAAGTAGCCAAAACAATCTTACACAAAAAGAACAAATCTTGAAAAATCACATTACCAGACTTTAAACAATACTATAAGGTTATAGTAACCAACAAAGTATGGTATCTGTATAAAAATAGAGACATAGACCAATGAAACAAAATAGAGAACAGATATAAAAGCCCCTGTCTATAACCAACTGATCTTTGACTAAGAAGATGACAACATACGCTAGGGAAAAAGAAGCCCTATTTGATAAATGGTGCTGGGAAAATTGGATAGCCACATGCAGAAGAATTACTAGGAACTCATGCTCTCATCACTCACAAAAATTAATTCAAGATGGATAAAAAGCTTAAATGTAAGTCATGACACCATAAGAATTCTGGAAGAAAAGAGAGGAAAAACTCTCCTAAATATTGGCCTATGCAAAGGCTTTATGACTAAGACCTCAATGGCAATCACAGCAACAACAAACATAAATAAATGGGATTTGATTAAACTACAAAGCATCTGCACAGCTAAGGAAACAATCAAACAACCTATGGAATGGGAGAAAATATTCACAAGCTATGCGTGCAATAAAGGGCTAATAACAAGAATCTACAAAGAACTCAAGTAAATCAGCAGGAAAAAAAACTTAAAAGTGGGCAAAAGATATGACTAGAAGCTCTTCAAAAATTGATAAATAGTCAATAAACATATGGAAAAAATGCTCAACATCACTAATCATCAGGGAAATGCAAATTAAAACCACAGTACGGTACCACCTTACCCCTGTTGGAATGGCTTTTATTAAAAGGTCCACAAATGATAAATGCTGGCATGAGTGCAGAGAAAGGAATGTTTATACACTTTGTGGGATTTCAAATTAGTACAACCTTTACAGAAAGTAGTTGGAGATTCCTCAAAGAACTAAAAGTAGACCTACCATTTGATCCATCTATCAATCCCACTACTGGGTATCTACCCAAAGGAAAAGAAGTCTTTCTATGTAAAAGACACTTGTACTCAAATGTTTATTGCAGCACAATTCACAACTGTAAAGGTATGGAATCAACCTAAATGCCCATCAAGTCATGACTGGATTAATAAAATGTGGTATATGTATACCATGGAGTACTACTCAGCCACAAACGGGAATGAATTAATACCTTTTGCAACAATTTGGATGGAACTGTAGATTATTCTCCTAAATGAGGTATCTCAAGAATGGAAAAACAAACACCATATGTACTCCTTATTAAATTGGAACTAACTGATGTGCACAGAGGGAAGTAAAAGAGGAAATCAAGCAAGGGGAAAGGAGGAGAAAGACAGGGGCAGAAACCTACCTAATGGGTACAATAAACACTATTTTGGGTGATGGGCACAAGTATAGCCACAACTCAAGCATTAGAAAATCACCAATGGATCACCAAAACCATTTGTACTCTGTTAACATTTTAAAATACAAGTGTCATCCCATGTATTTATGTCTTTTCTACTTTCATAAATGATGTTGCACTATGGAACTCATTTATTTTGTATTTTTTCAACTTAACACTGGTTTTGAGATGTATTTGTGATACTTTATGTACTTCTAGTTTGTTAACCTCTGATTGCTGCAAAAATTGCCCAAAATATCTACCACATTTTAGTCTAGTAACAGACACTTAGATTGGCTCCAACACCGTTACTGCAGTGTGCAGTGAATGCATTTTCTCTGGGTGTTTAACCAGGAGTAAACATCCTGGGTCTTAGGGGACATGCGTATTTAAACAAAGTTCTGCTGGATAACTGTCCAAAAAGGCTGCACTGGTCCAACTCATCAGCAGTGCACTCAGGTGCCAGTTCCCCTCATCCTCAACTTGCATATTTCTCTCTCTTATTTTGCCAGTCTGAGAGGTTTTAAGCAACCTAAGCCTTTATATCTACCTCTTATCACTGCTTTGAATATCCTTCCTTCAGTGTTCCCTTTAATAGCCTTTTGCTTTAAATATCCTCCTTTCACTGCCTCGTGATCCACTTATCTTTCAAAACCCAATGCTAATGTCATATTCTTTGTGATGTTTTCCAGTTTGTCACCTCTTCCTTGGTTCTCCAGAACACTATGTACAGACCATCCTAGCACTTACATCATTGAAATCCTTTCTTTCTCTTTCTTTCTTTTCCTTCCTTCCTTCCTTCCTTCCTTCCTTCCTTCCTTCCTTCCTTCCTTCCTTCCTTCCTTTCTTCCTTCTTTCCTTCCCTCCCTCCCTCCCTCCCTCCCTCCCTCCCTCCTTTCTTTCTTTCTTTCTTTCTTTCTTTCTTTCTTTCTTTCTTTCTTTCTTTCTTTCTTTCTTTCTTTCTTTCTTTCTTTCTTTTCTTTCTTTCTTTTCTTTCTCAGTTTTATGCCACTCCCTACTTTGGAAATTAGAACAGAAATGGTTCCTGCCTCAGGGGATGGCCAGGGGGATAGAGGAGGTGGGTAAGGAGTGAGGAAGGTATTGTATGGAGCTGGGA
>CAUYRH010136905.1:0-20717 GCA_963574655.1 Perodicticus potto | reverse complement strand
CCCCAGTCGTACTGCAACCAAAAAATAGCCGGGTGTTGTGGCTGGCGCCTGTAGTCCCAGCTACTTGGGAGGCTGAGGCAAGAGAATCACTTGAGACCAGGAGTTGGAGGTTGCTATGAGCTGTGATGCTACGGCACTCTATCCAGGGTGACAGCTTGAGGCTCTGTCTCAAAAAAAAAAAAAAAAAAAAAATGGCTCGGTGCCTGTGGCTCAACGGGCTAAGGCGTCAGCCATGTACACCTGAGCTGGCGGGTTCGAATCCAGCCCAGGCCCACCAAACAACAATGGTGGCTGCAAACAAAAAATGGCCGGGCGTTCAGGTGGGCACCTGTAGTCCCAGCTGCTTGGGAGGCAGAGGCAGGAGTCTTGCTTGAGCCTAGGAATTGGAGGTTGCTGTGAGCTGTGATGCCATGGCACTCTACCCAGGGTGACAGCTTGAGGCTCTATCTGAAAAAAAAAACACACAAAAAACCCCCACCTTATTCCTGTAGTCCCAGCTACTTGAGAGGGTGAGGCAAGAGAATCACTTAAGCCCAGGAGTTTGAGGTTGCTGTGAGCTGTGACGCCACAGCACTCTGCTGAGCGTGACATAGTGAGACTCTGTATCAAGAAAAGAAAAAAAAAAGAAAACCACAGTATTAATTTCATATTCCTAACAACCAATCTGTGGAAGTACGTTATTTTACTGATGAAGAAACAGATTTGGAGAAGTTAAGTACAGTAACTTGTCCAAGGTCACAGAGGTAGTGACAGAACTTAACCTAAGATCTGTGTGATTCCAAAAACCACCTATTTTCCAAGTCTGGAAGTAAGATAGGGAAGAAGGGGTGCAGAATGGACCAGTAAGCTTTAGAGGAGACTCTAGCCACTAGACCAAAACATGTGGGTGCCAGGTTGGCTAAGTTGTTTGGGGGCATCCCTTGAAACAAATATTCAAATATTTCTAAAACAATTTATGACTGTAAACAGAAATCCCATCTCAGTCACCACTGGGGCTTTCCTATTCTGTCAAGGGCACACCACAATTCAGGAGGTGTTGCCTGGATAACCGGGGTTTGTGTGTGTGTGTGTGTGTGTGGGTCGGTGGGTGGTGGGTACAGTCTAATTTCTAGTTCATCCTTATTGCTATTGGCAACACTATCCAAACCCACAGTGGTCTCTTAAAGTTCCTGAGTTCTCCCCTGTACCACAGCGAGCACCAGAATTTCTGGGCTGGAACTCCTTGTGCACAAGATCCCATATTTCCTAGAATATCAAGCAGCCACCTGCTCTTGAGAGTGGCTGCTTTCTGGAGCATGGCTATGGGGCCTGCACCAGGACTCTCCCCTTACTGGCTAAGGACTTTCCTACCCCTTTCCATCACCTTCACAAAGATCCTCTGTCTCTTCCCTCCAACCCTATCCAACTTATTCTTTCACTGTAGGCTTTAATAGACCTTTAATAAACTCAGACCCCATTTCCAATAACACTAGTTTCCTTTTCCAGAGAGAGCTTAATTTTTAAACCTTAATTTTAATAAATGTAGCATATAGAGGACAAGCACAACAGCTAAATGTTGCCTTACTGTTATTCAAGTCTTATTTAACTTAGCCTTTTTCTCTCATAGCTTTGCATTTCATCCTGGAACCAACTTGACGTTAACCATACCTCCTTAGAGAGCAATTAGGGTCCATCTGTCCATCATTCTAGACTGAGAATCTCAAACCTAACCATTTCAGACATATAAAACATAATAGCTAACATTGAGCTAGGTTAATATTTTAAGAGACTACATGCCTAATCTCACAAAATCATTTCAACAACTTCATGAGGTAAGTACTATCATTATTTCCATTTCAGAGATGAGAAAACGAGGCACAGATAAGTCACTTGTCCTGTAGTAAATAGTAGAGGGAGATCTGAATCCAGATAGTCTGACTTCAGAGTGTGTACTGTCAAACACAGAGTTCAAATGAAGACAATTTCCTCCATCATTTACAGCAATATTTTATTTATTTATTTATTTATTTTGAGACAGCGTCTCACTATGTTGCCCTCTACAGTGCTGTGGCATCACAGCTCACAGCAACCTCCAGCTCTTGGGTTTAGGCAAGTCTCTTGCCTCAGCCTCCTGAGTAGCTGGGACTGCAGCCCGCCACAACGCCTGGCTATTTTTTAGTTGCAATTTTGGCCAGGGCCAGGTTTGAACCTGCCACCCTTGGTATATGGGGTCGGTGCCCTACTCACTGAGCCACAGTATGCCGCCCTCCTACAGCAACATTTTAGTGTTCTCTGTATAAAGTGTTCGCTAAGTCAGCCCATAGCTGCTTGGGAAGTGGAATAGAGGATTCCCCTTCCCAGAAAGGAGTCTGAACACTCTGAGACCTGGGTCTCCCAATCAGAACTCCTTTCCCCTCCCTAGTTCCTGCCTCTCTGGAGGTGAGTAAACTAACAGCCATTCCCCTGATCTGGAATTGCCACTGTGAGTTACTGCTGTGTATCAGCACTGGGCGAGGTACATTTACAATTTGTCTATCACTTGCTATATGCCAGCAATGTTATCCCCATTTTACAGACAAGTACAGTAAGGACTAGGACAGTGAAGTGACTTGCCTAGGAGAACACAGCTGTGAATGGAACAACAAGAATTGGAACCCAGATAGCCAGCCCTGCCTCCACTGCTCTGTTAACTCCTTAGTTACCTTCCAGAGTTGAGAGCCAAATAACTGAGGGAGGTGATGAATGGGTGTGGTACCCAAGCAAGTCTCTCACCCCTTGGCTCCATTTCCTTACCTGTAAAATCTGTTTCTTTCCCCAACTTTCTCATGAAAGCAGTCTTTTTATTTTATTTTTAGCAATTTTGATGGTAACAATGGTCCTGTTTACCATGTCTTCCTAGCCTGAGTGATACATATACATGTATCCACGTATATATGATATATGTGTATATATACACACGCAGGTACTCTGTGGGTGTTGAGCTTTCATCCACTACCCTACTCTTTCTCTAGATTACAGGGGAGTTTACTTAGAGATCACCTTATTATATCTTCTAATTTAGAGGCAAAGAATCATTTCTGGTCATTCCTTCAATAATCATGGAAGTTCTACTCTATGCTAGGCCCATGCTGAGCTCTTAGAAAAGATAGAAAAGACCAAGGTGGTAGTAGTAGGAATCTCAGTAGAAATACAGGTAGGAATAAAGTGTTACTCTTGTTTTGATAACCTGTATTTCCTAACGTTCTACCATGCACATATATAGCTTTTATACTAAAATAAAAATTAGTTCACTGTCTTCAAAGTATGCTTCCATTTGTATAGTACTCTTTTTCCAGTTGAAATGATTGTATACCTCAAAAGCCCCAAGGAGGGAGAAATCCCAGTTAAGGAAGTCGAGGCCTCATGCTAGAGAGATGTCCTCCTAATTCAAGTGGCAGCCATATTTGAATCCCTTCTGAGTGAAGGGACCAAGTATCACAATACCTTACTTCCTCCCCTCAAATCCTTGACTGGCTTATGGATTAGCACTGAACCTACCTGTCCCTAGCAGTGATTCTCAAGTGGGCCTGAGGGTTTAAGAAAAGTGTAAAGGCAGATCTGATTGCCACAATTCCTGAGGATGCTACTAATACGTAGTTTGCAAGTCCAAGGGATGCTGATCACCTGAAATTAACCAGGCAACCACACAATGAATATCCTACTTAGAGTGTCAGTGGAGTCCTGTGGCCTGGCCTGGGGACCTCTGGGCCTGGAAATACCCATATCACCTAACTGGATCATGCCTACCTGCCTGATCAGATCCAGCCTCTTCGGAAGTTTTAAAGCTAGACCTCGAAAAAGTGAATTGAAACAACAGGGACCAAGGGAGACCATGTCAGGAGTCTGGTGGAGTCACTGTGCAACAGATTCTTTTAAGGAACAATAACATTCCAGGTGCCTAGTGACTAACATGGGCCTTAAAAAGGCATGACTGATGTCCCAGGTGTCTGTGAGACTCCATCATGAATACTCATCAGCTAGATGCAGGAAGGGATATATAAAATATAAACTTATGGAAATGCCTGTAACTATTTTTCCTTTAATTAGTCATTGAAAAGACAATAAGTGACATTTTAAACAATATAAAACTACTTACTCCATTAACAAGAATTCGATATATCCTTCCTTATTTTCTTGAAATATTTTAGCATTAATTCTTTCAGTGGGTTGTTTTGGGACAGGTAACTTGCTCTCTAAGAGGGATATTCCTCTATGGGATCTTTGCTTCCTTTTTAACTTTATAGCTCCAAGTCCCTAGGTCATGACAAGGAATGACTTGAAACTTAAATGTATTAGATCTGAAATTCTTTTTTTTTTTTTTTTTTTTTTTTTTTTTGCGCTTTTTGGCCGGGGCTGGGTTTGAACCCGCCACCTCTGGCATAGGGCCGGCGCCTATTTCTTTGAGCCACAGGTACCACCCTAAGATCTGAAATTCTTACAATTGCCTAAAAGTACATGTAGAACAGAAAAAAAGTAAATCTATATACTGTATTTAGGAATTTTATGTAGGTAGAATTTGCAATTGGGAAAGGATTATACTCTTGTATAGTATCCAGCTAAAAGTTTTGTTCAGTTTATAATTATAAATTAAAATAATTAACGTTATAGGCTTAGAGGGAAAACAGTAGGCTAGGAATCAGACAGCACATTGATGCAAAAGTGAAACTACAACTCTTGTCCCTCATCTTCAAGCTCAGTGATATTTCCACTTAGTCTTTCTACATAACTGTCTACTCACAAAGCCATGGCCACTTTTAAAAATGTACCATGGGATGGCTCGGCACCTGTGGCTCAACAGGCGAAGGTGCCAGCCATGTACACCTGAGCTGGCGGGTTCGAATCCAGCCCAGGCCCGCCAAACAACAGTGACGACTGCAAACAAAAAATGGCCGGGCGTTGTGGTGGGCGCCTGTGGTCCCAGTTACTTGGGAGGCAGAGGCAGGAGACTCGCTTGAGCCCAGGAATTGGTTGCTGTGAGCTGTGATGGCACAGCACTCTATCCAGGGTGACAGCTTGAGGCTCTGTCTCAAAAAAAAAATGTACCATGGGGCTTGGTGCCCGTAGCACAGTGGTTATGGCACCAGCAACATACACCAAGACTGGTGGATTTGAACCCAGCCTGGGCCTGCTAAACAACAATGACAACTGCAACAAAAAAATACCTGGGCGTTGTGGTGGGCACTTGTAGTCCCAGCTACTTGGGGGGGTTGAGGCAAGAGAATTGCTTAAGCCCAAGAGTTTGAGGTTGCTGTGAGCTGTGACGCCACGCACTCTACTGAGAGCAACATAGTGAGACTCAAAAAAAAAAAAAAAAAAAGGCAAAGTTTTGCCATTGTGTTATTTTTCTATTGCTGTACAAATTACTATAAATTAGTGGATAAAATAACTCAGATTTATCATATTACAATTTGTAGGCCAGAAGCCTGACATCACTGGGCTAAAATGAAGGTGTTGTCAGGGCTGTGCTCCTTCCTGGAGGCTCTAGGGAAGAATCTGTTGCACGGCCTTTTCCAGCTCCAGAGGTTGCCTGCAGCCCCAGACTCTTGTCCCTTCCCTCTTCTTCAGTTAGTAGTACTGCGTCTCTCCCACCATCTTCCACACTCACGTCGCCTAATCCCAACCAGAAAAGATTCTCTGATGTTTGGTGACTCACACCTGTAATCCTAGCACTCTGGAAGGCTGAGGCTGGTGAATTGCTTGAGCTCAGGAGTTTGAGACCCTGTCTCTACTAAAAATATAAACACTACGCAGATGACATGCTGGGGGACTGTGGTGCCAGCTACTTGGAAGGCTGAGGCAAGAGGATTGCTGAAGCCCAAGAATTTGAGGTTTTGTGAGCTTTGATGCCACAGCACTTTATCCAGGGCGACAGAGTGAGACTGTCTCACAACAAAAAAAGACTCTGATTTTAAAGATTCATGTGATCATATTGGGCCCTCTTGGCTAATCCAGGAAAATCTCCTCATCGCAGCATCCTTAATTTAATCACATTTGTAAAAACATATTAACAGGTTCCAGGGATTAGGGTGTGGGCATATAGCACATTAGAACAAGGGATATTATTCTGCCTACCACTGTTATGAAATATGCACATGCACAAACATTCACAGAAAAATAGCCTAACATAGTATTCTAGAACAAAATGTCCTTGTAACCACCACCTAAACCAATAAACATTGTCAGAATTTCTATGATACCCCTCCCCTCAAAGATGTTCCTGTTTGTTTATTTGTTTGCATGTGTCTGGAATTTTATTTTTGTCCATCTATTTATTTTAAACACGTTTGTCACTTTGTTTATGTGTGTTTCCTATAAATTGCATATAGCTAGATTTTAAAAGTAATACTTTTATAAATACTCTGATTTATAATTGAATTCAGCCTGTTCATACTTATTGCAATAACTAATATACTTCTTTCTACCTTATTTTATATTACTATTTTTATTTCATTTTATTTTATTTTATTTTATTTTATTTTTGAGACAGAATCTCACTTATTAACCCTCGGTAGAGTGCTGTGATGTCACAGCTCACAGCAACCTCCAACTCCTGGGCTTAGGCGATTCTCTTGCCTCAGCCTCCTGAGTAGATGGGACTACAGGCGCCCGCCACAACGCCCGGCTATTATTTTTGTTGCAGTTTGGCCAGGGCTGATTTTGAACCCACCACCCTCAGTGTATGGGGCCAGCGCCTTACCCATTGAGCCATAGGCGCTGCTCATATTACTATTTATTTTTTAAGAGAAGGAGTTTTGGGCTGTTGCCCAGGCTGAAGTACAGTGGCACAATCATAGCTCACTGCAGCCTTGAAGTCCTAGGTTCAAGTGATCCACTTGCCTCATCCTCCTGAGTAGTTGAGATTACAGATGCAAAACACTGTGCCTGGCTCCAGTTTATTTTTCATTAATATTTTTCTCTATGCTTTTTTTTTCCTTAACTCTTGTGGACCTGGACAAATTTCTATTCATTCCCTCTTTTCCCTTTAGTAACTTGATAGTGTTTATCTTCTTTCCTATCGTAACTTTTTTTTTTTTGCGGTTTATGGCCATGGCTGGGTTTGAACCCACCACCTCCAGCATATGGGGACGGCGCCCTACTCCTTTGAGCCACGTAACTTTATTTTTTTGAGACAAAGTCTCACTATGTTGCCCTTGGTAGAGTGTCATGGCATCAAACATCACAGCAACCTCAAGCTCAAATGATCTTCTTCTCCTAAGTATCTGGGATTACAGGTGCCCACCACAATGCCTGGCTAGTTTTTTATTAGAAGTGGGGTTGCGCTGTTGCTCAGGCTGGTCTCGAACTACTGACCTCAAACAATCCGCCCATCTCAGCTAATCCTAGAGTGTTAGGATTATAGGCATGAGCCTGGCCCCCATAACTATTCTTAAATGTTGTATCACCATATGGTTATAATACTACTCCTTCACCATAATATTTTAGTTTCCCATTCCCTCACAGCATTCGGAAAGATGATACCTTTAGAATGCTTTTAACTTTCCCACTCTCCCCACTCCTGGAGTTTTACTGAAATAGCTTGCAATTTTTTGCTCTAGTCTTTTATCTAGTCTGTTTCATTAATCACTTCTGCAAAATAGTCTCTGAACACTTAACACACAAATTCCCAATCTATCCTCCATCATTTAAATTAAATTTAATTTAATTTATTAATTAATTTATTTTTTTTGCGGTTTTTGGCCAGGGCTGGGTTTGAACCCACCACCTCTGGCATATGGGGCCGGCGTCCTACTCCTTTGAGCCACAGGTGCTGTCCATTTATAAATATAAGATTCATTGCTCATCTCTTCATCTGTCATTCTGTCAATGTCATGAGCTCTCAATCACTATAGAGAGAATTTTCTTTTTTTTCTTTTTCTTTTGCAGTTTTTGGCTGGGGCCGGGTTTGAACCTACCACCTCCGGTATAGGGGCTGGCGCCTACTCCTTGGAGCCACAGGCGCCTCCCAAGAGAATTTTCTTAAGGAAATTCTCCAGGGTACTGAGATAATATATGCACTGAATCTATTATGCCAGAAAACTCCTTTCTTTTGCCCTGGCTAGGAAATTACCCAATGCCTGGTTTTGATTCTTGGGCTATTTTCCTTTTCTCTTAGCAGTCTCTATTCTTGCTATCTCTTGGCTATTAGTATTGCAGATGGGTGCTCTTATGAATTTTTGTTCCTTTGTAAGTAATCTAGTCTTCCAGTCTGGAAGTTAGTAAATTGTTTTTCCTATTTCTGGAACTTAGGGATTTCACCAGGGTGTGGTTACATGTATATCTTTATTCATGTATTCTTTTTCTGTTCAGACTCAAATTTCCCTCTCCATATGTTACTCTTTTCTTCTGTTGATTCTTATTATATGCATATTAGGTCTTCTGGATCAGTCCTTTAGTTTTACATTTAATTGCATAGTTTCCTTCCCTTATATTTCTGCCTTGTCAATATGGTTCCTCCCAGTATCTTACAGTCTCTCATTAGTGACTTTGCTAATTACCAAATATATCTATTTTAACTGTTTTCTGGAATTGAGGAAATAACCGCAGGATGGGTCTGTGGGCCAACTGAGTTGGCCTGGAGTTAAGACCTTTTATCACCTGACCCACCATAAGTGCCTGTGTCTATTGGTGGATCACAGTGGTATTTTGGGTCCCCAGGAATAAACATCAATTTAGACCCAAAGTCCAGTAATCCCTGAAAGACCTGGATATTTCTCTTTCCCCAGTGCACAGACACCCTAGTAGATGGTTGTATGTCCCTTTGGGGAAGGTGAAGAGGTTTTGATTCTTGGGTTTAGCTTCTTGGGCCACATTGGAAGAAGAAGAGTTGTCTTGGGTCATACATTAAATACAAAAACATGGCTGTGCCCGTAGCTCAGTGGGTAGGGCACCGGCCACATACACCGAGGCTGGCAGGTTCGAACCCGGCCTGGGCCAGCTAAAAACAACAATGACAACTGCAACCAACAACAAAAAAAAATAGCCAGGTGTTGTGGCGGGTGCCTGTAGTCCCCACTACTTGGGAGGCTGAGGCAAGAGAATTGCTTAAGCCCAAGAGTTTGAGGTTGCTGTGAGCTGTGATGCCACAAGACTCTATCCAGGGTGACAGCTTGAGACTCTGTCTCAAAAAAAAAAATACAAAAACACTAATGAAAGCTGATGAAAAAAAAATGTCTCGCATACTTTTGGGCTACCCACCAGTACAGATAAGCAAAAAAGTCCTCACATGATCTGCATGTGGCCATAAGCCACAGGTTGGAACCCCCCGGCTGGGAGAGGAAGATTTATGATGAGTACTTGTGGCAGTGGTGTAGGGTCCTCCCTCCAGGGGGCTGGGCATCCCTTTCAATCAAGGCTCTGGGTCAGTGAATGACTTAAGTCTGGAAACTAGTAAGAGGTTGTGACTCCCCACTATGGCAACTCAACTCAGGATTCTGGCTACCAGACCTATAGTTTCTTCTAATGTACAGACCAAGCAGGAGAGAAACACCATTTGAATAGCAGAGTAAGGACCTCCAAATATCCAATCTTCCATAAAAGCAATTCAAAATCAGCTTTTTCAGAACTCTGGTAATTAACCAAAGGTTAACTACAATCCAAATCATTTTTATTTAAGAAGAATAGCTGTGTGGAAGGCAGAGGTGAAAGGATCCCTTGAGACCAGGTGTCTGAGGCTGCAGTGTGCCTTGAACTCCAGCCAGGGTGACAGAATGAGACCTCATCCCTAAAAACCAACCAAACAAACAAACAAATAGCTGAATTCTAATCATAAGAGTGAGGTTTGTGGTGTTTTAACTTCCTCCACCTTCCTATCTCTAGGTCCACAGTAAACTTGGAAACTAAGAGTCTCACAACTAAGAGACTTGTGAGAACCAATAGCCTAGCAGCCACTGGAAGAGGAAGAACAAACTTGGTTCCCAGAGAATGTTACTGTTTGGTGACTCCCTGAAAAGCCCTGTGCTCAGAGTTTCCCTTCATTTCATCTGACTTAGAACTTTCTGCTGTACTAACAGCCATATCCCTAGGGCATTTGTTGAAAACAATCAGTGACAGTTGTTTAACATCACAGGTGCCTACAGTGGTAATACCAATTGGGGATAATAAGAGGCTGATATAGGGTGAGGCTGGGTGGCTCTCACCTATAATCCTAGCACTCTAAGAGGCTGAGGTGGGTGGATTGCCTGAACTCAGGAGTTCAATACCAACCTGAGCAAGCGAGAGACCCTGTCTCTAAAAATAGCCAGGTGTTGTGGTGGGCACCTGTAGTCCCAGCTACTCAGGAGGCTGAGGCAAGAGGATTGCATGAACCCAGGAGTTTGAGGTTGCTCTAAGCTAGGATGCCACAGTACTCTATCAAGGGTGACAAAGTGAGACACTCTGTCTTAAAAAAAAGGAAAAATATAAGAGGCTGATACAAACAAATAAAATAAAACAAAAACTTAAAAGGAAAAACCAAACAACCTGGAGAATGACATATCTACAGAAACCAAAGCTCTTACAGATTCTTGGGGATTCCTAGAAGGTTACTGGCATGTATAGGGCTGTGAATGTTCTTAGGAAAGGCCTAAGAAGACCCTAAGCTCTCACCTTTAGCTGACCTGTGTCTCTGTGCAAGCAGGAAGTGAAGATTAAAGCAGTGCTATAAACTGCCTGCTGGAATGTTGAAAACATGACCTAATACATACACACACATACACAGAGCCTCAGAAAAGGCAAGGAGACTTACTCATTGAAATCATTTAAGAAAATCTCTGTCCAATCATCAGCTGACCTCTAAGCTAATTGAGCAGACTTCAGTGGCCACACAACCAAGAATACAAACTTTACTGTCCAGGAAAGTCTTTTAACAAACAAACAGCAACAACAGCTAATAGCAACAATAATAAGACTGTAGAGCAGTGGTTCTCAACCTTCCTAATGCCTCCTAAAGCTGTGAGCCTCTAATACAGTTCCTCATGTTGTGGTGACCCCCCCAACCATAAAATTATTTTCGTTGCTACTTCATAACTGTAATTTTCCTACTGTTATGAATCGTAATGTAAATATCTGATATGCATATGCAATGTATTTTCATTGTTACAAAGGGGTCAGGAACCACAGGTTGAGGACAGCTGCTATAGAGGGATGGAATCTGATTTTCAGAGTTGCCAGATTGTTATATTTACACTGTTACTTTCGACCAAAAAATGTAAGACATGCAAAGAAATAGGGTTTTGTTTATAACGTTTTTATTTTATAAGTTTTGAAAGATAACTACAGGCTGGCCTAGAGGCTCACCCTTGTAATCCTTGCAAGAGCAAGACCCCATCTCTACTAAAAATAGAAAAATTAGCCAGGTATGGTGGCATGCACCTATAGTCCCATCTACTCAGGAGACTGAGGCAGGAGGATCGCTTGAGCCCAGGAGTTTGAGGTTGTTGTGTGCTATTATGACTCCACTGCACTTTACCTGGGGTGGTAGAATGAGACTTTGCCCCTCCCCACAAAAAGGGATTAAGGACTAAGAAAGGTGGAAAATCAGGATGGAACCAGTCAGGCACGTCCCATTTGACCGCAGGTACGGTCTTGTAGAACAAGAACAAAATGACAGAAGCTGTTAAAGCTCCTGTTTTGTGGCCGGGTATAGTGGCTCACACCTATAATCCTAGTACTCTGGGAGGCTGAGGTGGGTGGATTGCCTGAGCTCAGGAGTTCGAGACCAGCCTGAGCTAGAGCAAGACTCTGTCTCTAAAAATAGCTGGGTGTTGTGGAAGGTGCCTGTAGTCCCAGCTACTAGGGAGCCTGAGACAAGAGGATCACTTGACCCTAAGACTTTGAGGTTGCTGTGAGCTATGACACCACAGCACTCTATAAGAGTTACAAAAAGTGAGACTTTGTCTCAATAAATAAATAAATAGAGCACTTGCTTCACTGAAGACAATGAGACTAATAAAAATTCAAGGAAAAATTTCTAATGACTTGGAATGGAGACCAGAAGCAAAAGATATCTCTCTCAGCACCTTGGTCAAAACATGGTTTGATATTGGTCAAAGCAAAAAGTTTCATTTTCAGTGTTGAAATATGAGGGTTTTGGGCAGTGCCTATGGCTCAGTGAGTAGGGCGCTGGCCCCACATACCAAGGGTGTTGGGTTCAAACCCAGCCCCAGCCAAACTGCAACAAAAAAATAGCCGGGCGTTGTGGTGGGCCTGTAGTCCCAGCTACTCGGCTACTCAGGAGGCTGAGGCAGGAGAATCACCTGAGCCCAACAGCTGGAGGTTGCTGTGAGCTGTAATGCCACAGCACTCTACTGAGGGTGACAAAAAGAGACTCTGTCTCTCTAAAAAAAAAAAAAGAGGGTTTTTTCAACTTTGTTGACTCTTTTGTATGATGTTGAATTTACTGCTAGCTCTGGGTGGTTTAGAGGCTTCATTATGTTATTCATTATATAATGCAAAAGTGAGTCTTCCAGTACTGATGTGAAGGCAGCTGAAGAATTTTTGGAAACTCTAGATAAGTGGATTGTGAAGGAAAATTGCTTGCCAGAGCAAATCTTCAATATGGATGAAAACTCCCTATTCTGGAAATGGATGTCTGAAAGCACTTTCATCCATAAAGAGGCCAAGTCAATGCCAGGTTTCAGGGCATTTAAAGACAGGATAATAGTCTTGCTTGGGGACAATGCTGCAGGTTACAAATTGAAACTCCTGGTGACCTGGCACAGTGAGAATCACAGGACCTGCAAGCATATCAGTAAGCACTCCCTACCAGTGTACTAAGGAGCAAGAAGAAATCATGGATGGGAGCAGTGCCTGTGGCTCAGTGGTTAGGGCACTGGCCCCATATACCGAGGGTGGTGGGTTCAAACCCAGCCCTGGCCAAACTGCAACAACAACAACAACAAAAATAGCCGGGCATTGTGGCGGGTGCCTGTAGTCCCGGCTACTGGGAGGCTGAGGCAAGAGAATCGCCTAAGCCCAGGAGTTGGAGGTTGCTGTGAGCTGTGTGACACCACGGCACTCTACTGAGGGCGATAAAGTGAGGCTCTGTCTCTACAAAAAAAAAAAAAGAAGTCATGGATGACCCAGCTCTTCTTCCAAGATGGATTTCTCAATTGCTATTCCAGAGAAATGGAGAAGTACTGTGTGGAGAATAACTTACATTTCCAGATTTTACTTATTGTTTACAATGCTCTCGCACATCATCCTTTTTTTGGTGATTTTCATCCCAATATCAAAGTGGTGTTTTTCCATTCAAACACCACTTCCTTGAGCCAACCAATGGATCAAGAAATGATAGCAGCTTTTAAGGCCTATTTGCCCAGGCTATTGTTGCGACAGAGGAAGACACTGAGAAGACACAGGTGCATTCCGGAAGGATTCCAATGTCTATGACTTCATCAGAAACCTTGCTTGCGCTTGGGTGATGTCACCGAGGAATGTATGAATGGCATCTGGAAGAAGACACTGAAGAGATTGGTCCATGAGTTCAAAGGATTTGCCAAGGATGAGGAGGTGCAAAAATCAACAAAGCTGTGGCTGAGATGGTAACCAACTTTCATAACCTAGGTGTGGATGAGGGTGAATGACATTGAGGGGCTCAGAGAGGTGGTTCTTGAGGAATTGACTAATGGGAGTTGTTGGAACTGGAAGAGGAATACAGAGCTGAAGAAGAGGCAAGAAAAAAGGAAGCTGCAATAGAAGAAAAAGAGTAAGAACCCTCAAGAAAATTCATACTGAAGGGTTTATCAGAAACTTTTGCAGACTTCAACAAGCTCCTTAAAATATTTGAAAATGTGGATCCCAACACTGAAAGGTTGTCACTAATAAGAATGTTCATGGTACATTATCTGCTTGCAAGAAAATCTATGATGAAAAACAAACATAAAAACAAATCACCATGTTATTTTACGGGAAAAAGTGATGCCTCTTCAAGGAAAGCCTCAGGCAGGTGCTTCTGGAGGTATTCCAGAAGGCATTGTACAGGAGACAACAGCTCCATGCCTGTATTGCCCATGAAGAACTTCCAGTGGAATAAGATGTGGAGGGAGAAGACAGTGATATTGATGATCTTTTAATTTTTTTATTTATTTTTTATTTTTTTGAGATAGAGCCTCAAGCTATCACCTTGGGTAGAGTGGCGTGGCAACACAGCTCACAGCAACCTCCGATTCCTGGGCTCAAGCGAGTCTCCTGCCTCCACCTCTCAAGTAGCTGGGACTACAGGCGCCCACCACAACACCCGGCCATTTTTTGGTTGCAGCCGTCATTGTTGTTTGGCAGGCCCGGGCTGGATTCGAACTCGCCAGCTCAGGTATATGTGGCTGGTGCCTTAGCCGCTTGAGCCACAGGCACCGAGCCGATATGGATGATCTTGACCCTGTGGGCCTAGACTAATATGTATGTTCATATCTTAGTTTTTTTTTGAGACAAAGTGGCCCTCTATTGCCCCAGGCTAGAGTGCTACCGTGTCATAGCTCACAGCAACCTCAATCTCTTGGGCTTGAGCGATCCTCTTGCCTCAGCCTCCCTAGTAGCTGGGATTATAGGTGTGCACCACCATACCTGGCTAGTTTTTCTATTTTAGTAGAGACGAGATCTTGCTCTTGTTCGTCTGAGACGCCGTGTCTCCAGCCCCAACCCAATAAACTGTCAGGACTGGGACCGCTATACATTTTCGTTCTGCATATGTCTCGTTCAGGTCTTAGGTGCCGAAGCACCTTAGAAGTCACAGTATTAGTAGGAGCGAGCATCTCAGCAGCAATCTCAGGAGCAGTCTTAGTAGGGGAGCGCCTATCAGGCATCCTCCGAGCAAGAAGTGGAGCCAAAGGACCAACCCCAGATAACTTCTGATGCTATTTATAGAAGTAACACACCACAGGTGTGGAGATGGCTATGCAATAATGTTGGTGTTCTCCTCTCGTGGTCTCACGTGCTCTCGTGCTCTTTAAAGCAGACCAATGATGTTAAATCCCTCCCCCAATCCCTTATCGCCAAGGTATTTCTCACAGGTGCCTCCTACAATGCCCCCCTTTTGTGTATCTTAAAATAGTTTCAATTGGGGGACCATTCATCTGTTCTTCTAACTGAAATTGTCCCGAATCTTATTTCCACCCTCTCTTTTGTTTTCCAAAGATCTTACTGCTTTCACTGCCTTTTGCTACTTCTGCCTTTAGCCTGCATTCTCCCACACTCTTTACAATTTCCAACTTACACACCAGCGGGAACTCCAACCCCTACACATAACCATTAAGTTTTTACTTAATCCAACTATATGCTCCCTACAAGAGATGCATTTTATTTATTATTTTTTAGAGACAGTCTCACTTTATTGCCCTCGGTAGAGTGCTGTAGCATCACAGTTCACAGCAACCTCCATCTCTTGGGCTTAGGAGATTCTCCTGCCTCAGCCTCCCAGTAGCTGGGACTATAAGCACCCGCCACAACGCCCAGCTATTTTTGTTGTTGTTGTTGTTGCAGTTTGGCTGGAGCCAGGCTCGAACCCGCCACCCTCAGTATACGAGGCCAGTGCCCAACCCATTGAGCCACAGGCGCCGACCAAGAGATGCATTTTAGATTCAAACACACAACTCTGAATCTCATTTATTGAAAATTGTGTTAACTGGGAAACAAAGGTCTCGAGGAGTGTTTCCTTGGCTATATGAATTGTAATGGGCGAACAAAGGTCTCGCTTTTCTTGGGGCCTTTGCTAGTGAAGTTCTGACCGCTTTCACCGCCTTTTACCACTTAATGGGCGAACAAAGGTCCAGCTTTTCTTGTGGCCCTTGCTAGTTGAATTATGATGAATGGGGACTCTAACCCCTGGCATCCCATTGGGGATTCGTGCGCAACCAGCTGAGGGCACTAACCCTTGAGCACAACCACACATTGTCCACTCCCTACAAACTTCTCACAAACTTCTTATACTTCCTATCTTCTTTACTTCAAACTCCTCACACTTCTCATCTCAAAATTCCCTATACCTCTTACCTCAAACTTCCCACATTTCTTATACTTCTTACATTTCTTATCTCAAACTTCCAGTACTAAACTTCTTATTCCCAACAAACCTCCTACATTCTCTTTCATTCCTGAAATTCCAACACTCCTACCAAAGTTCCCAACACTCAACGCCACTCATTCATTTATGGCATTAAATTGCTAAAGGCTTCACTTGCTCTCGCTCTTTCTTTAGTAGCTTATTTTACTCGCGAGTCTCAGCTTTCTTATTTTCTTTCTAATTGCCATTCTTACAAGACTTCACTTCCCCTGTTGTTTCTTCACCAGCCCCCTTAAACTACCTCAATCCTTCCTTTTCAAACAGAACTCAACTGCCTATAAGGGATTAGGGGCTTTGATCTCTCAAAAATACTTCCTGGTGACAATGGGCGAAGATATAGGGGAAGGCAGTTTAAAGGTTCCTTTCCTATCTTATTATTTCCTTTTTCAGTCCGCGTCCATGATCCCATCCTCATCGCCATTTGTCGGGCCCCGGGACGCCGTGTCTCCATCCCCAACCCATTAAACCGTCAGGACACGGACTGCTTTACATTTTCGTTCTGGATATGTCTCGTTCAGGTATCAAGTGCTGAAGCACCTTAGAAGTCACAGTCAGTATGAGTAGGAGTGAGCATCTAAGCAGCAGTCTTAGTAGGGAAGCACCGATCAGACGTCCTCCAAGCAAGAAACTGAGCCAAAGGACCAGCGAGCCCCAGCTAATGTCTCCTGGTGCTATTTATAGAAGTAATACACCACAGGTGTGGAGACTGCTATGTAATAATGTCGGTGTTCTGGTCTGGTGCTCTTACGTGCTCTCGTGCTCTTTAACGAGAGACCAACGATGTTAAATGATGTTAGATCCCTTTCCCAATCCCTAACCACCAAGGTATTTCTCACGGGTGACTCCTACACTCTTGGTCAGGCTGGTCTTGAACTCTTTTTCTGGAAGAACTTATTTATTTTTGAGACAGAGTCTTACTTTGTTGCCCTTGGTAGAGTGCCCTCGTGTCATAGCTCACAGCATCTCAAACTCTTGGGGTTGCCTCAGTTTTTCATTTTTAGTAGAGATGGAGTTTCACTCTTGCTCAGGCTGGTCTCAAACTTGTAAGCTCAAGGGATCCACCTGCGCTGGCTTCTCCCAGTTTTGAACTCCTGCACTCAAGCAATCCACCTGCCTCAACCTCCCAGAGTGCTAGGATTATAGGCATGAGCCACCTTGCTGGCCTGAGTGTCTTCATTTTTTTTTTTTTTTTGCAGTTTTTGGCTTGGGCTAGTTTTGAACCTGCCACCGCCAGCATATAGGGCCGGTGCCCTACCCCTTTGAGCCACAGGCGCTACCCGAGTGTCTTCATTTTTAACAGAACATTTTAAAAAGTAACAAAACATTTCTATTACTCCTGTAATAGAAAAAATCTTATAGAAGAAGGACAAAAAGAAAGGAAATATTTTCATACTGGTATGTATGAGTTTGTGTTTTAAACTAAGTGTTATTACAAAAGAGTTGAAAAAAGATTTTATAAAGTAAGAAGTTACAGTAAGGTTAATTTCTAATTGAAGAAAGAATAATATTTTCTATAATTTTACTGTAATTCAAATAGCCGGGCATTGTGGCGAGCACCTGTAGTCCCAGCTACTAGGGAGGCTGAGGCAAGAGAATCGCCTAAGCCCAAGAGCTGGAGGTTGCTGTGAACTGTGATCCCATGGCACTCTACTGAGGGTGACAAAGTGAGACTCTGTCTCAAAAAAAAAAAAAATTACTGTAATTTAGGTATACAGTGTTTATAAAATCTATAGTGATGTACAGTCATGCCTGGGCTCATCAGTGATTCACTCATCACTCACTTAACTAGCTCACTCAGAGCAACTCTCAGTCCATGTTAAGTGCCCCAATACAGATATGCCATATTTTATCTTTCATACTATATTTTTACTGGACTCTTTCTATGTTTAGATATGTTTAGCTACACAAATACTTACTGTTATCTTACAGTATTGTATACACATTGCTTACAGTATTTAGTATGGTAAGATGCTATACACACTTTTAGCCAGGAGCAAGAGGCTGTACCTTATAGTTTAGGTGTGTAGTACATTATATTATCTAATGGGCGGCGCCTGTGGCTCAGTGGGTAGGGCGCCAGCCCCATATATCGAGGGTGGTGGGTTTAAAGCCAGCCCTGGCCAAATTGCAACAAAAAAATAGCCAGGTGTCATGGCGGGTACCTGTAGTCCCAGCTACTCTGGAGGCTGAGGCAAGAGAATCGCCTAAGCCCAAGAGCTGGAGGTTGCTCTGAGCTGTGATGCCACAGAACTCTACTAAGGGTGATAAAATGAGACTCTGTCCCTAAAAAAAAAAATTATATTATCAAAGTTTGTGTTGAGTACACTCCATGATGTTTACACAATGGTGAAATTGCATAACAACAGATTTCTTAGAATATAAACCATAAATTGCTATTAATCAACACATGACTGTATGTGCTATCTTTATATTCAAAGATACAAATAGATTATAAAATAGGATGGAATAAGATATATTATCTAAAAGTAACCACAAAAGATGTGGAATGGCTACACAAATACCAGACAAAACAGAATTTAAGTAAAAAATTATTACTAGAGACAGGATATTTTGTAATGATAAAATGTCTTTCATTAGGAAGACAAAATAATTAAACATATATACACCTAACAACAGAGCCCCCAAATACATGGAGCAAAAAGCGATAGAACTGAAGGAAGAAACAGGCAATTGAACAATAATAGCTAGCGATTTCTTTTTTATTTTTGAGACAGAGCCTCAAGCTGTCACCCTGGATAGAGTGCCGTAGCATCACAGCTCACAGCAACCTCCAATGCCTGGGCTCAAGCGAGTCTCTTATCTCCGCCTCCCAAGTAGCTGGGACTACAGGCACCCGCCACAACGCCCAGCCATTTTTTGGTTGCAGCCATCATTGTTGTTTGGCGGGCCAGGCTGGATTCGAACCCGCCAGCTTAGGTGTACGTGGCTGGCGCCTTAGCCCGCTGAGCCATAGGCGCCAAGCCATAGCTAGAGATTTCAATGCTCTACTTTCCATAATAGGTAGAACTATTAGAAGATCAACAAGGAAATGGATCGAATAATATTGGGGTATGCGGCCCATCTATTGCATTAATTTAGCTACTGACAAGACCTCTGCAAGCCAAGAAATCAGATTGCTTAGTGGTCCTTGCTGCCCTTTACAGTTGATGAGAGTACTGTTGGATCCCCTCATACCCACTGGGATCAGGGAGCTCATCTCAATGGTGTATTCTCTACAGCCTTACCTTGCCTACAAAGGATGGTAATCAGAGAGCTTTTCAAAGATAAGGGTGCTTCCTTCACTGTCTTAGCAAAGGGGGGTGTCCTGTGAGTCCTCTCACAGAATATAGTTGATAGATTCTGGTAGCCTCTGGATTCCCTCTTCCTTGTGATTCCAGAAAAGCTCTTACACCTCAAGTCACTAACTATAGGTCACTATTAAGTCCAAATTTCAGTCAACCAACCAAATAACCTCTTAGAGTCAAATTTGGGTGCACAAGCTAACACATTATATCTGGAATCTCTAGTAAATATACCCATTATCAATGAATTTTGCCTTATCTAGTGTTCTGTTTTACCCTCATTGGTCTAATACCCTTAGAATCCATTCTGCCATACTCCTTAGGTTTCTGCCAACATATTAATGACATCTTACTTTACTTTTGGTATGTAAGCTATATCCTTCTGAATCACAGTGTATACCTATCCCCTTGGAATGTGGTGACATTCAACCCTAGTAAATGCCTAGTGGCAACAGGGTAGTTGTGGTAGATTTTCAGGGGAATGAGCATCCACTAAAAGGCGTTTGCTCCAGGTTTTCAGACAGAAGAAAGTTACTCTCCTCAGACCCTGAACACCAAGCTACTTCTATTCACAAGGGAGACTCTGAATGAATTATGGGTTCAGGCTCGGCGCCTGTGGTTCAACGGGCTAAGGCGCCAGCCACGTACACCTGAGCTGGCGGGTTCGAATCCAGCCTGGGCCCGCCAAACAACAATGACAGCTACAACCAAAAAATAGCCGCGTTGTGGCGGGCACCTGTAGTCGCAGCTACTTGGGAGGCAGAGGCAAGAGACTCGCTTGAGCCCAGGAATTGGAGGTTGCTGTGAGTTGTGATGCCACGGCACTCTATCCAGGCTGACAGCTTGAGGATCTGTCTCAAAAAAAAAAAAAAAAGAATTATGGGTTCAATAATGTCTGCTTCATCTGAGTCCAGCCATATTCACCATTTCAAATTTCTGGATCCTATTCTTTCTCAGTCAATGCCCTAGTTTTTCCATGAAAAAAAAAACTTTTTTTAAATTTATTGTTGGGGATTCATTGAGAGTTCAAGAAACCAGGTTATACTGATTGCATTTGTTAGGTAAAGACCCTCTTACAATCAAGTCTTGCCCCCAAAAGGTGTGGCACACACCAAGACTCCACCCCCTCGCTCCTTCCCTCTCTCTGTTCTTCCTTTCCCCACCCCTCCCTCATTCTTTCTCTTTCTGCTCTCCTCTTCCCCCACCCCCACCGCATTCTTAATTGTCATTAATTGTCCTCATATCAAAATTGAGTACATAGGATTCATGCTTCTCCATTCTTGTAATGCTTTACTAAGAATAATGTGTTCCACTTCCATCCAGGTTAATACAAAGGATGTAAAGTCTCCATCTTTTCAAATGGC
>CAUYRH010136903.1:0-19714 GCA_963574655.1 Perodicticus potto | reverse complement strand
ATGGCAGCATTTTCCAAAGTCACAGAATTTAAAGAGATTTGATAACAATTATTTCAACAAACTTATTCCACCATGTGAAGTTAATGAACACAGTACAGAGGATAGAACAGTTTCCTTGTCAGAACACTGAATTACCAAAATTTAAAATGCATGAACACATATGGGCACATTCTCTAAAACCCAAATAAAAAAGAAAATGAGAAAATACTTCTAAAAATTGTAAAGTTTTTATGGCTTTTCCCTTCCTCCTCCACCCTTCCTCTGATGGTTTCTATTGCTATTAGATATTCAAAGAACATTTTTAACAAATCCCTCAAATGTATCTAATGATACTTACAGATGGATCTGACTGAAATAAGTATGGTCGTCCCTCGTTCCAACCACAAATAAGTAAAGAAACTCCAAATGGACGGACACCACTGCAGAAAGGAAAATGAAAATTACTTGGAATCTTCATAGTGGAATCATCCTCAAGTAAGAATTTTTTAGTACTCTCAAGTAAAGCAAACCGTCAGGTAAACAGAATTAGATTTGTAAGTTCCCTTAAAAAGTATTTAACACTTTTCTGAATGAAATAACTCAAAATTAATTCACTTTATGAGGAAGAACAGTCAAATCATATGAGATTTGGTAGAGTGACATGTGAAAACATTGGGTAAGTGTGAAGTAACATTTAGCATCCTAACAAACAGACAACCTTCAACTAATGCAGCTTTTCCACTAGGTTTACTTATCAACAGCCCCCTTTACACTATCCCATCCATACCCAAACTTAAGAAATTGCTTCCTTCAGAGCAGAAGGGGGGAAAAAAAGCTAAAAAAGAAAATTGGAATCAAAGTGAATACAAAAATGTCAAAGAGCTACTGCTTTCATCATGTGATTATCATCATTTCTCATTAAAAAGATAAATTTGGAAGTAGCAACAATTGTCTATCTGTAAGTGTTTTAATCACTAGCAAAAGGACTTTGTATATCTGGAAGCTGCTTTCTGCTGTTATAAGAGCAATGAGAAAACATTCACATTTTTCCTTAAGAAAATATTATAGATCTAGTTAAGATCAGAAACATTCATCACAGTGATTTCATCCACTCGTCAGGCAAATAAAGGAATAGTATGTTGTCATGTATTTGTACACTACTCTTTTAAAATGATTTCTCCCACCCCCAATTCATGGCCCAATTTAAGGAATAAAAGCAACTTACCCTGACTGGGTATATTCCTGCATCACAGAAGCTACCCTCTGTACCAGCTGAGCCGTGGGAATGGGTTCTTGGTAAACAAGATAGTATTGCTGAGCTAGTTTTCGAGCTCTGTGCACAAGCACTCTAACAAGGGGAAAAAAATAGATTTAATTAAGACACTTTATTACCTAAAGACGTATTCTTCAACAGGCATATACCTACAGCATTAAGTTTAACATGCATCTCTTTAATTGTAGCTATCAGCTCGAATATCATGTGTGTTCAGCATCACAGAGGAGTAACCGATTTAATAAATATTCAAAACGAGAGCTTGATCTCCCTCCATGGCTACTTCATGACTGCTCTCCTCATCCTCTTCATCAGCCAATATGTATATATGCACACATATGAACACAGGTACAAATGATCCCAAGCATATTTTTCTCACTCTGACTCAATCTTTCTGCAGACCTCCTGAATCTCTTTCTGCCTGCACTTCAAAGAATACCCTTCAGAGATTAAGAATAAGCAAGTACTTAACTTTAAAATTATAAAACATGTCAAAAAATATCAAGCGTCTACCATACAACGATTAAGATTTCTCCTTACCTGTTCATGTACTACTGATGTGAAATCTGCACGTTGTCCTTCTGAATTGTACTCATGTCCCACCCCTCGGTGTATTCTATCAGTGACAGCACACTGCAGTATCCCTTCAGCATGGTGACAACAGAATCCACCGGAGTGAAACCTGATCACATTCCAGTGACCTTTCTGCTTTTTCTGACTCAAGTGAAATTCTGGCTCTACCTATCTTGCTGCATAAAATCATGAGTAATTAAGTAATAATACTACCTTTATCTGTTAAATGAAAAACATAGGAATTGTCAATCTCTTTCAACTTGCCGCCATCCTGATTTAACAGAACTTTTTCTTGTTTTTTTTTTCCCCCTATAAAATATAACAGGAGTGAGTATGAGCGTCTGGATCCTGCTGGCTGCCACAATGGGCCACTTTCAGCAGCCTCTGAGCTCAACACACAGCTGAGAATTCTCTTCCTTTGCACAGAACAGAAGCAAATGAAGAATAATGAAGTTAACTGTGGGTGGCAATGCTTTCTTTTGTTGCCTGATACTTTAAAAAATATAGTTTATTACAACATTATTGGTTTTAGTATTTTTAAAGGGCATTAGAGAACACTACAGTCCTTGATGCCCAGTGATCAGAGGTACACTTGACAGAGGTTAGAGGAGTAAATACTATTATCTCCTCTTTTAGAAATGAGTAAAACTGAGCTACCTCCTTAAAGTACCCACTCAGGGACACTAAATTCAGCTATGAATGAGGCTGCTTTGCTACACAAGGCATAAAAAACAAGAGTTGGAAGATTAAAGGAAATATTCCTTGATTTTTCTCCTGAAAGTGCAGACTATGGGCAATTCACAGAATGGTGAGAAAACTGTAAAAAGTATAGAGGTACCTGTAATCTGGGCCCATGCCACTGTACACCAAACCTATATGCTTGGTAATTGGTTCCACTTTGTGTACACTTCGTTCATCATACAGAATGGATTTCTGTTTCTTCTCAGTTGCTAATACCACACCATTTGCAGCTTAAAAAAGAAAAAGACCTAAATGTTTCATCATTTCAGGACTGTTTTAATAGCTTTCTAATTATGGATGCATTAAACCCAAACTCCTTTGTCATTTACTCTAATTCATAAAACTTTTCTTTTAGATTTCTGTATCAAAATTACCTAAGGAATGGTACATCAGTTCCTCCCTCACTGGTCATTGACACTACACTCAAAAATATTCCTGCAGCTAAAAATAATTACACAAATTCCCATAAATTACTCTAGGATACTTAGGGTTTATATGTTTTAAAATAATAAATTTCTGCCTACCTGGCCTACTATTCTTATAATAGGAAACTTACAATAAATGATACTAGGGCATGAAACAGTTATAATATCTTTAGATTATATTTTATAATTAGCCTTTTCTAAGTTATAAGAAAAATAAGAACTGCCAGAGAGCAGTGATATAATCGACAACAACAAAAAAAGAATGCTCACTTTTCTGAATGGGTAAGACTACTTGGAGGTTATCACAACTAATAGATAAAGGTGCTATATTTACTTTGGAAAATTTTCTTTAAATTTCAAGACACAAATTAACAAAAAGGGACTGTTAAAAATTATCCTGCCACAGCTCTTGGGATTACTAATTAATTCCAAAAAAATTAGCATAACTATTAGCAGGTATCTGAAATGAATGAAGTGTTTAATTACCTTTAATTCCCACTGAAGGGGCTCCTCCAGCTACAGCAGCCAATGCATATTCAATCTGAACAAGTTTACCAGATGGGCTTAAAAAAAAAAACAAAAAACACAGGTATTTGCTAAGTTCACATTATCATCAAATATTTATTATAGGAACATCTCTAAGTGAGGGCAGATACATAGGTCAAACCCATTAATCAAACCCCAAGGAATAGCTGGCCTTTGAAATCTATCATGAAGCTTACAGGGCGATTTAAACAAATTCAGCAGAGAACTAATTCCTCTTTTCCTTTGGTTGTTTTTTGGCTGCCACTTGGAGCAGCAGTATTACCGTTGCCTCTTCACTGTTGACCAACTTTGTGACTTTAGGCAAGTCACTTAATCATTGTTTTCTCATCTGTAAAATGGGGATAACAGAACTATAGTGATCCAGTTGAGACCCTCCATATCTGCCGGTTCTGTAGAGCCAACTAACTATGGGACTTGAGTATCTGTGGAGGACTTGGAATCAATCCCCTGTGATACTGAGGGACAGCTGTACCTATTTCAAAGTACTGCTGAAGACTAAATGTTTCTGGCACAAAATTAGCATTAAGCAAACACTGAACAGTACAAAGATCTCTGACATAATAACTAATATGAGCAGAATAACATCCACTGGCATTAAAATTTAAAAATTAGGCTGAACTTTTTTTCAATGGTCACTATTTCAATAATCATAGCATGACTTTCTGAGTCCATCCAGCTTTCAATTATTGTTCAGTAAATATTTTCATCTGGGGAATATTTAAAGATTCAGGCCAACTTAAGTTACATTTTCTCTGATCCCAGAGTCACCCCTGCTTATATACTTTTACCACTGCATCTTCCCGTGTAAAAGTTCACAAGAACTTGTTGAGCAACCAACCATCTTTGTATTCAATAATGCCACTATGGCATCCCCAAAGTATCAGCATCTCTACCTGGGACACCTGAAACAGCCTTCTAACTAGTTTTCCTCCTTCTCGCCCTTAGTTCCACCGCCAGCCAAAGTTACCTTTGTACTATGTCACTCCCACGTAAATAACTTCTTGGTTTACTTAAAATAAAAACCCCTTTCTCTGCTCTACAAGGCCCTGCATGATCGGCCCTCACCTGCATTACTTCCTTGCTTCACTATACTTCAGCACATTGGCCTCATTTTAAATCCTTTAGAACACAAGCGCCTTCCCTGCTTCAGGGCTTTCGTACAGGCTATTCCCTATGTTCACAACTCTCCTTACTCCTGAATTTTAAATAGCTGGCTCCTTTTTATCTAGTGTTTGTGGCGCCAGAGCAGGGGGGTTTGAATCCAGCCCAGGCCTGCCAACAACAATGACAACTACAACCAAAAAATAGCCAGGTTCTATGGCAGGTGCCTGTAGTTCCAGCTACTTAGGAGGCTGAGGCAAGAGAATCACTTAAGCCCAAGAGTTTGAGGTTGCTGTGAGCTGTGACGCCAGGGCACTCTCCAGAAGGTGACATAGTAAGACTCTGTCTCAAAAAAAAAAAAAAAAAAAAGGAGTTAAAGCCATCATGTTAAAAGAAAAAGTTTATTTTAAATAAACTTCATAAACCCTGATGGCATATGGTTATGTTTCAGCTCCAGTAGAATTACACTTTCTTAGAGATAAAGAACCACATCTGTTTTGCTCTCAAATAACAGTGACTGCCTATTCTATCATTGCATATGAAACCTTTTATTGCAGAATTAAATTGATTTCTTTCAAAGTTTACCAACCCCTCCATCCAAACCCCACAACTGTTACATATCCTCACTTACTGAAAACTGCCGGTTTCCTATTGAAACTTCCTATTGAAGATATTTTTGGACTTCGAAACAGGAATATAATGTAATGGAAAGTATATTAATTTTTGTCATCAGAAAGAACGGAACGCCGTTTCAACATTAACTCTCCTACTCACCTAATGATCCTAGACAAGTTATTTAACTTGTGCAAGATCTCTTAGCTCATTTGTAAGATGTTAAGATAACATTCATCATTCTTAGTTGTGGAAAGAGATGGAGTAGGTTCAGTTGCACCTACACAGAAAGTACTCAACAAATTAGGTCCCACCTGCCTTCAGTTGTCAGACAGGACTATATCTGAAGGGCATTACTGGTCCTTTAAAGAAAAATGGCCAAATCAAAAAATCCTTCCCCAGTAGACTTTTAAATTCTTCAGTGATGGTTCATCTCAACTACATTTTGTAAAATACACCCATTAATTTTAATCCCTCGTTGTATTAACAGAGCAGCCTACTATCTTAAAGCAAACCTATCCTCCACCCCACAATGGCCAAAATGCAAAATGTTATCTAATAGTTCGGGGTCCACAAAAGCTAACTGAGCGATCAGCACTTTCATTTTTTATCCTTAAGCTGCTGCTGCTGCTTTTTTTAAAGACAGAATCTGCTCTGCTGCGAGATCAGGTAACAGCTCTCTGTGACCGCGAACTCTTGCCTGGGCTCAAGGGATCCTTCCTCCACCTTACAGGGTAGTTTCTCAAAGTGCTAAGATTGCACCGCGAGTCACCGCGCCCCGGCCCATGAGCGTCTTGCTTCTAAGACGTGCATTGAAGAAACCGAAAGCTTAAAGTTTTGAAAGACACCAATGCCAAATGGAGACCAAGACTACTACCGCCCTAACTGTAAAACTGAGCATTTTTTCTTTTTTTTTTTTTTTTTTTGCACTTTTTGGCCAGTATATGGGGCCGGCGCCCTACTCCTTTGAGCCACAGGCGCCTCCCCAAACTTGAGAGTTTTCTAAGAAACAGGAACCCCAATTGTTTGACCAAGATTCCGAGTTTCAGAAACTGCAACATAAGGTCTACTTGGGCCAAGAAGAAAACCCTGGGTTCAGAGCGGGCCACTGAGGGGTGGTTAATCCCAAACGGCCTCCTTTTCCAGTTTGCGAAGCGAAAGCGCATCCCTGGCGAGGGGCCTCCCGCAGCGCCAAGCGCCCCGGGCCCCGGCGGCCTCCGGCACAGCTGATCCCCAGGCCCCCGGGCCAGTCCGGAAAATGACTTTGCAAAGCCGATTTCCACTTCCATTCCATATTGGAGCCTCCAGAAGCACCAAGCCAGAAGTCCGGACGGAGAACACCCAATCTGACAGCGCTCCTACAACCCGGCCAAGCGGAGGACCGCGAGGCCCCTTCCTCACCTGAACGTTGTCAGCGAAAAGCTGTACCCACGCTCCGCCATCTTTACCCGGAGTCCCACAGCACATCAGCACACAAGCGCACTGGGGCCAGTTTCCTCCGCCCCCTTTTCCCCGCCTCTCGCTGATTGGAGAAAAGGCAGAGCCGCTCTAGGAGCATGCTGGGTGTTGTAGTTCCAGGGGTCCGGTTTGCACGACTCTGAGTCGGTGCGCATGCTCGATTTAGGGACCGGCAGCCAGAACCCGGAGGCGCTGGGCGGGGTTTCCGGCGAGGAAAATGGCTCTGGCCGTGCTGGTGATGACGGTTCCTCCTGGGCCGGCTGCCCGGGCACTGCTCCGAAAGTGTTGGGAGCAACTACAGCGGAAGCTTCAGCAAAGCCGGCCAGGTTTTCCCAGTCCTCCGTGGGGTAGGCAGAGGTCTCCGGTGGGGAAGATTTGGTGAGGGGTCTCGGGCAGCGTGATAGACACGGATCGTGTTCTCTGCTCTCAGCTCGAGTGCTGACCCGCGGCTTCCTGGAGGGGACGTTCTGGACACTCACATGGCAAGAGCAGAAGGCCATTTGGGGGAGCTCTCCCGGAGGAGAAATCCTCTGCTTATCGGATCGGCCTTAACCCAAGCGCCGTAGCTCGTGTTAGAGAGAAATGCACCCAGGCATTACTACTGGGAAAGAGCTGAGTTCCATTCTGCATTCCTGTTTGTGCAGAGTTTGTGGGTGAGGACGGCTAGGGAGGCTTAGAATCAGAGAAGTGAAATAGTGCAAAGGGTTGGACAGTGTGCATGTAATCGAAGTTAGAATTCTGACACAGAGACTCTGAGATAGAGAGGCCCTGTTCTTGATGCTTAGATTTCAAAGGAATGGCTCTCTGGTCCTTGAGAGGCCCTTCTGAGTTTCAAGGGAGATATATTTAAAACTTTAAGACCTTTTTACTAACTGCTATAAGAAAGAGAGTTCAGGGGGCTCTCTTCCGTTGTGTGTTGCCTAGAATAAATAGGAAATATTCTGGCAGCCTTGAGCTTTCTCAGGTAGAGCTCAAGGTCATCCAATGAACACGGCCTTTTGCTGCTGGAACTCATGCTAGAGTTTGGTCAAGTGTCTTAGTGCAGGAGTTTGGACAGAGTTGTCCTGTGAGGACAGTGCCACAGTTTTCACTTGGCATCAAGGCCTCCCACCCCGTGATGCACGCAGAATGCATTTTGTTCCCCTCCGTGGTGGTTGAGCTCTGTGCAGATAAATCTTACTTCCAGTGTTTCTTTGGGGAACTAATTTTAATTGGAAGTATTTTGGATGTTAACATAGCGGCTGTTCTCTCATATCTCCTGGTCTCAATTCCCAGTTGTCCCAAATTCAGCCTATTTTATTCTTTCACCTCACTTCATCTCTCAGCTGCTTACAATATAGAATCACTTAGCACGTCTAATTAATCTTAAAACTGTCACTGCTTTGACTTTTGCATTCTACTCAATTTTTAAATGTCAAAAAAAGTGATAGTGCACAGGTAGACTGAAAATATATGCCACTATATGCCGAGCAGTGTGCTAAGTAAGCCTTCTATGTATATTTCTGGAATAGTCTTCACAACGATCCCATTAGAATTCTGCACAGAATTCTTCTATTGCAGCTGCAGTAGGCAGCTCAGGAAAGTTTCCAAGATCACACAGGCAGTCCTGAGCCTTTGTTGTTAACCTCTGGGCTGTGCCCAGCAGTACTTTTAGACATAACAGTTGTTAAGTATTAAAGAGTTTTGTGTACTTTTTTAGAGTTCCTCAAATCACAAATTACTGCAAATCTGAGGAATAGCAAGGAAAGACTAGGGGGATCTCTTTGATTTTATAAGCAAACAGAAGCGAAACTTTGGTAGTCACATAAATAATATGCTTTAGAGAACAGGCGGGAATTAAGATTAAATATTATGAAGAACTAAGTGCCTAAGGGGGCTACCAGGCTATATGATAAAGAGTTAACTCAGTTTGGGGTATCACAAAAGGGCCAATAGGCACTTATCTCAGTGCAGGTCACAGAGGTGTATTTAGGGAATCTCAGTCTTGGATTTACTGGTAATTTGATTAGGTACTTTCTGCCTACCAAGCAGAATGTAGACAATTGAGTGATTTATGTTGTTTGTTTAAGTTGTGTGCCTCTCAAACTTTTATTCATACCACTAAATTCTAGAGTTCTGTATTTTATGAGGTGAGAAACTCTGGATAGAATTTCACTGATCACATTTCAGCGGTTTCCATTAAGAAAAAATTCTATTTGTGTTTATAAAAATTGCCTATTGTGGGCTCGGCCCTCCTAGGACAGTGGTTATGGCGCCAGCCACATACACCGAGGCTGACAGGTTCGAACCCGGCCCAGGACAGCTAAACAGCAATGACAATTGCAACAAAAAAAAATAGCTACAGACTGTGGCCAGTGCCTGTAGACCCACCTATTTGGGAGGCTGAGGCAAGAGAATAACTTAAGCCCAAGAGTTTGAGATTGTTGTGAGCTGTAATGCCATAGCACTCTACCGAGGGCGACATAGTAAGACTCTGTCTCAAAAAAAAGAAAAAGAAAATCGCCTCTTGTGGGCTGGTAGGGGGTAGTGGGTTATGAGAATATATTAACATTAGTGTCAATAAAATTGTTATACAACAGCCTACTGCTGAATTTAACTGACTTAAAAAAAAAAAAAAAAAAGCCTTCTATGACCAGTGTAGTGTGGCTCACACCTGTAGTCTTAGCATTCTTGGGAGGCTGAGACAGGAGGACCCTTCCAGCCCAGAAACTGGAAGCTGCAGTGATGCAATGAGCTATGAAAACCCCTCTGCACTTTTGCCAGGACAACAAAGTGACCATCTGAAAAAAAAAAAAAAAATGCCTATTGCCTATTGTATGTGCTTCAGGATTTTTCTTTTATTTTTTGTGAGACAGACTCTCAGTTTGTCGCCCTCGGTAGAGTGCTATAGCGTCACAGCTCACAGCAACCTCCAGCTTTTGGGCTTAAGTGATTCTCTTGCCTCAGCCTCCCAAGTAGCTGGGACTACAGGCACCTGCCACAATGCCGGGATGTTTCTTGGTTGTAGTTGTCTTTGTTTAAGAATGTTATCTAACATCATATTTATGCCATGCGCTAACCGACTGCGCCACTGGAGCCTCAGTGAGTAGGGCGCCGGCCCCATATACCAAGGGTGGTGGGTTCGAACCCAGCCCTGGCCGAACTGCAACAAAAAAATACCCAGGCATAAAGCCATGGCACTTGACCAAGGGCAACAAAGTGAGACTCTGTCTCTAAAAAAAAAAAAAAACCCAAAAAACCAAACAAAAAAAAGAATGCTATCTAAATCATTTAGAAGCTAGAAACCAATTCATTTTTTTTTTTTTTTTTTGAGACAAAGTCTCACTATGTTGCCCTCAGTAGAATACTGTGGCATCACAGCTCACAGCAACCTCCAACTCTTGGGCTTAAGCATTTCTCTTGCCTCAGCCTCCTAAGTAACTGGGACTACAGGCACCCGCCACAATGCCCGGCTATTTTTTGGTTGTAGTTGTCGTTGTTTGGCAGGCCCAGGCTGGATTTGAATCCGCCAGTTCTGGTGTATGTGGCTGGCGCCCTAGATGCTGAGCTGTAGGCGTCGAGCCTAGAAAACAATTCTGTATCTTCATGTTTTATTTTATAGGACCAGCATTAGCTGTCCAGGGTCCAATCTTATTTACAGAACCAGCAAATGACACAAGTGGAAGTGAGGAGAATTCCAGCCTTTTGGATAGTATCTTTTGGATGGCAGCTCCCAAAAACAGACGCACCATTGAAGTTAACCGTTGCAGGAGAAGAAACCCTCAGAAGCTTATTAAAGTTAAGGTAATAATGTTGCTTTTGTGGGTATGCTTTTTCTCAATTCTGCCATTGAATAGCCTTATGGTATATTCATATAGCCTATGGATATATTATTCTCAGGTCTTATATGTCTATATAAATAAAATAGCCTAAATAAAATACAGTATTCTCATTATGTGTGTCTATTGTCCCCTAACCTAAATATTAGAAACACAGTCAAGGAAGGAGTTTGGAGATTGGAGAACTAACTAGACTATGAAGAACCTTCATGACTTTGGAATTATGACCTGTCTCAGTCCTGAGCTATGTGATTTTTGAATACAAATGGTTTTACATCCTGACTGTGGCAGAGCCTAGAATTAAAATCAGAAACAGTAGACAGTAGATGTATTGATCTTGGGTGTCACTAGCCCTTACATATTTTATTGTTTACCATATCCAATAAGGTACCATAGAGGAAAACCTTGATATAAGTAATAAAATAGCTAACATCTATTAAGTGTCTATGATGTCTCAGTGCTTCACAACTGCCCTCCAAAGCACATACCATTCTTCATTTCAGGAGGAAGAAAGTTAGCTTGCCTAGATTGCTTGGCAAGAAGAATTAGCCTGTAGTCAACATAGCTGTTAATTGGTAGAGCCAGGGTTTGAGGCTTGGCAGTCTAATTTTCTTGGTGTGCCCCTATTCTTACACAATTCCATGTCCCTCTCCTCTACAACATGGATGTCCTCTGTTTGTTGACCTAGCAAAAAGAAAATTTACAGTGTTTGTTACCTCTGTTTGGTGAATTTATAGCTTTAACAATTATTATTTCAGTTCCTGTTTATTTCATGACGTTCCTGTATAGCTGAAACTCAAGAACAGAGAATTGACTTTCATAAACTTCCACATTCACCATTTAAACTAAACCCTTAGAACTTAAGCCAAAAATATTATAAGTCATGATTGGGGCTAAACTTAAATCTGGAACTGAAAAATACTTTATTACTTAAGACTTATAATATTTTATACAGTTCAATCAAGTGAGGTCGTGCACTGAATTATTACATGCCTTTCCTGATTGCCTTTATTCTGAGGGAATAAAATAGCTTTTCCCCTGTGCATTTATTTTCTTTGAATATTTTCTACTATATATAATATACTATGTTGGGTGCTTTGATCATGAAGAAAAGGCCGACTGACTGTATCTTTTCATACCTTTCGTTGGATATGCAGTCCGGCTCCCAGTACAGTGGAGTAAAAAGAGAACGTGATTAGATGAGTAATGTGCAAGGTTCCGTGTTCCTTTCAGAAAATTATCTTATTATCTGCCTCACAAATGGTAGTGTTATATGTTAATCTCAGGAAGTATTTGAAGCTTCTTTAATGCTCCCGTTTACCCTTTTTTTCTGTGTCTTTCCAAATATTTCTTCAAAACATGTTGAAAAGTCTTTTAGAGGTTCAGCACCCGTAGCACAGTGGTTACAGCGCCAGCCACATACACCAAGGATGGCGGGTTCGAATCCGGCTGGGATCAGCTAAACAACAATGACAACTGCAACCAAAAAATAGCCAGGCGTAGTGGCAAGTGTCTGTTGTCCCAGCTACTTGGGAGGCTGCGGCAAGAGAATCACTTAAGCCCAAGAGTTTGAGGTTACTGTGAGCTGTAACACCGTGGCACTCTACCAAGGGCAACATAGTGAGACTCTGTCTCAAAAAAAAATTTTTTAAAAGGGAAGAAAAGTCTTTTAGAGGTTATAATTGTTTTGTTATAGATTAAGTTGAATAAACATGTATAAAAACTTAAAATATCCTTACATGGTAACAAAAGAATTTTCATGCCATATACCAAACCTATATACTATATAGGAATTTGAATTACACTGTGATAAAGCAGAGGTAGCCAACCTGTAATGTTCTTATCTAGAATTGTTTTCCCCAAGATAGTTTGAAAGCCAGAGTGAATTTGTTGTTCCTTGGCGTCTTATTTAAGATGCTGGTGCTGACTGTAGGAGTCAGCCCATTGTGTTGATGGATTCTTTTTTATATGTTTAGTGTTTGGAGTTGGGAGAATAAAGTACCTTTTTACATAAACATGACTGCTATGTAAGTAAAATGTACCAGATTCTAAGTTGGTAGACTGGGTTCTAGTTCTAGTTTTTCTACCAATTCAAACTCAGTATGGCTTGACCTCAGTTTCCAATTAAAGTGAGGTAGAACTAGATGATATATGACCTCATGTAGCCTGAACCTTCCAGAAAGCTAGAATGTAAGTGTCACTCCCATCAGTGATTACTTAGGCATTATATTGCCCCTTGCTAAAATAATGTTTTTGTTTGTTGTCTTAAAGAACAATATTGACACATGTCCTGAATGTGGTCACTTGAAACAGAAGCATGTCCTTTGTGGTTATTGCTATGAGAAGGTGCGCAAGGAGACTGCAGAAATTCGACGACAGATAGGGAAGCAAGAAGGGGGCCCTTTTAAGGCTCCCACCGTAGAGACTGTGGTGCTGTATGCTGGAGAGACACCACAGGAACAAGACCAGGGCAAGAGGATCATTGAACGAGCCAGGAAGCGGCCATCCTGGTTCACCCAGGATTAACACCAGAAATGTTAAAAGAGACTAACTTCACAATAAACCATTTTTCCTGAAACAGGAAGACTGTTTTTTCAATGTTGTGTGCTGCTCTTTCAAACATCACTGTAGTTGAAAGCATTCTTTGTAAGCAGTTTGTGTGGGTTATTTTAAAGAGTATGAGTAAACTCTGAAAATGTTTATGCAAAGGCCAAATGGATTAATACCTGTTAACTATGTGTAAGGTTTTAAGTAAACATAAGATTACAGGAAAAATAAGAGAAAAAAATTAAAATTCATCACAAGAATGATGTGTTCTGGCCTTGATTTTGTTAGTCGGTTTCATCATTTAACACAAATACTTTCATTTAACACGTGAAAATAAGCTATTGTTTGAGTTCTTAGTATTTTTTAAGGTGGTGATTATGACAGTAAGAAAAGCCCCTGTTTTTTGTTTCAGCAAAGTAAAATCCCTTTGGAAGAATTCATTTTATGTGGAACATAAGTAAATATGCTAATTTACTTAATAGTTTTTACACTTTATATTAAAATCACATTCAGAATGTATTAGATAGCTCATGTTTAGGGAGAGAGTTTTAGTAGAGAGATCTGTGAAAATCCCACAGAATACCAAAAATCTATCAATGTTGTCTTTGTATTTGCCTTTTAGTGTGGTCCTTTTAGTATATTTATTTCACATTTTTTTTTATCACTTTGTAGCAATAGATTCTTTAACTTTTTACTGTTCATTTCCTGTTTTCTTCTGTTTTTCCCATTCCTGTGTCTACCTTGCGCCCAAAGTTTGCTCTTGTTTCAGAATTAAAATAATGAAATAGTAAATTAAAATACCAAGATAGTCAAGTAAGGTTGTTAAAGGGAAAACTGCTAGACATGGTAAAGCCCAGGGATGTATGTATAACAAAAGTGCGTGCCACCGTAACCTGAACACTTAAGTATATTAGTAAATTCGACTCTGAACTTTTCTTTGTAAGGAACGAGCATTCACTTATACCGATGGGTCTCCACAAGGATCAATCTCTGTAACAATGTTGTTCAGCCTTTTTTGTCTCACAGCACCCTTGAACCTATCGTTAAACACTTAAACTATGTTGGTCAAAAAAGAGTAAAAGAATATACTTACTGTGCTTTGAGCTTTTTTCAAAAGTAATTTGATTAATGAGCTTTAAAATTTTTTGAGGCACGCGTAAGATCCTCTCAGCCCACCAGTGTGAAAATCACTGCTCTGGTAGGCGCATCCCTCTCAGTACTAAGGCCTGAGAAACATTCCTCCCAAGGGGTTTCATAATAGGGATTGTGTAATGATGTAGTCCATGTTAACATTCCTAGAAGTAAAATGACCAATTTCAAGGGGGACAGTATAGACCAATGATACTTTGAAGTGCAATTCAGTCAATGCAACACTTCCAAAATGCTAGAATTGTAGTAAATAGCTCTTGCTTAGCTCAATCCAAACCAAAAAAAAAAAAAAAAAATCCTGAGATTCCAGGGTGGTGCCGGTAGCTCAGTCAGCAGAGCACTGGCCACATACACCAAGGGAGGCAAGTCTGAACCCGACCTGGGCTTGCTAAACAACAATGGCAACCAAAAAATAGCCAGGCATTGTGGCAGGCGTCTGTAGTCCCAGCTACTTGGGAGGCTGAGGCAAGAGAATCGCTTGAGTCCAAGAGTTTGAGATTGCTGTGAGCTGTGACACCACAGCACTTTACCCAGGGCAACAGCTTGAAACTCAAAAAAAAAAACAATGTGAGATTCCAGAAGAATTAGTTATGTGCATGTTATTAAGGTGATCATCTATAGATAATTATTTTTAGCTTTGACAAAGTGTGTGTTGAACATAAAATAGACATACTTAAGGTAAAAGTGTTTTATGAAGGCTAACTATTAATACATACCTAAATATATTCAACTGCCTACTCAGTATTGGTTGACTAGTAGGTTTCAAAATGGCCCTCTAGATAACAAATTGTCCTTTGATATTAGGGACCGAATGTGTCCTCCCTCCATCCCCCCAGTTTCGTATGTTGAAATCCTAACCTATGTGATGGTATTAAGAGGTGGGCCTTTGGGAGGTAATTAGGAAATGAGGGTGGAGCCCCAGAGAATGGGATTGATGCCCTTATGAGAAGTGCTTGCTCTGCACTCTGGGCATGTGAGGATCCAAAGAGAAGAAGGCCATTTGCAAGTCAGGAAGCAGATCTCAGCAGAACTAAATCTGCCATCACCTTGATCTTGGACATTCCAGCCTCCAGAACTATAAAAAATTAAGTCACCCAGGCTGTGGTAATCCCTTATAGCAACTTGTGCTAAGAAAAAAATCTCTCTTTGCAAGTGGATCTAGTGAGACTATGTGGGCATGCTCAGTGTTTTCTATTCATGGACAGATGAACTGGTTATAAAGTGCATCCCCAAATTATTGGATAGCAAAACCAGATGTCTAAGGCACATCAGAAAACCACGTCATAAAGGAGAACGTTTATCACTTTAAGGAAGGAATTGCCCCCTGAAAGTTATCTTCATATTGCACTTTGTCACGCTGTACCTCCAGCTTTTACTTTTGCAGAAACAGTTTTATTATTGTTCCATGAATTTGAATTAAGCCACTTTTAGAACTGATTCATAGTTTGAGCATTAGAAATTAATTGCATTGTGCCTACTCTCCCCCTACAATGTGAAGATGTTGAGATATTTTACTAGGCTGTTTTGGAGGGGATCATCCTTGAGTCTGATATTCCGCCTTCAGTCCTTTGTGGATTTGCTCACAAATCCACAAAATAAATTGATAGTACATTCAAAATATCCTTAGACTCTGACCACTTTTCACCTCTGGCTCTGCTACTACCCCAGTCAGAGCCTCCATCATCTTGTCTAGAATACTCAAGGGGTTCCCTAGCTGATCTGCTTGCTTCTACCTTAGTCTCCTGTGGTCTAGTCTCAACACAGCAGCCAGAATCCTTCAAAACAGGTCAGGTTAGGTTTCCATTCCAGCTCCTTTATACATAGCACATACATACATGAAGAGTTTTGCTTTATGAAATATATACATATTTTCTTGATAAACCAGAAAGTATTCTAGGTGTACTATGGATGACGCCAATTTAATTTTTAAATTTAAGTAAATTTATTTTAGGTTAATGGGATACAAGCAACCAGGTCAAAATATTTGATTTAGTTAGGTAGAGTTCATCTTGTGGTTATATCCTACACACAAGGGATAACCACAAGGGTTGTGCTAACACCCTCCCCCCAACTTGAATTGGGATGAGTTTTTCTCCTCCCCCCAACTTGAATTGGGATGAGTTTTTCTCCTATCCTTGATACTAGTATTGAGTACATTGAATATTTTCTTTTCCATTCTTCTGATACTTTACTAAAAAGAATGTGTTTCAACTCCATGCAGGAGATTACAAAAGATGTGAAATTATCTTTTTTTTTTCCCTAGGCTGAGTAGTATTCCATGGTGTGCATGTATCACATTTTGTTAATCCATTCCTGAGCTTATGGGCATTTAGGTTATTTCCACATCCTAGTAACTTGAACTGCAATAAACACTCTAGTGCAAATGTCCTTAGGGTAAAATGACTTTTTTTTCTCCTGGGTAGTATTTGGATTGTGGTGTCAAATGGGAGATCTAATTTGAGATCTTTGAGGATTCTCCATATATCTTTCTAAAAAGACTGTATGAGTTTGCGGCCCCACTAATAGTGTAAAAGTTTTCCCCTCTCCCCACATCTGCGCCAGCATCTGCAACTTTGGGACTTTGTGATGTGGGCTAATCTTACTGCGGTTAGGTGATAGTCAGGGTCGTTTTGATTTGCATTTCTGTAATGATTAGTGATGCATTTTTTTCATATGTTTGTTAGCCATTCATCTGTCTTCCTTAGAGAAGATTTTATTCATCTCTCTTACCCAGTGATATATGAGATTATCTTTGTAAAATATGAATTTTTTCATAATTGGTATAATGTGACTTTTAAGTTTAAGACTTCTGCAGGAAAATACAAAAAGTAGGGCCTTTTAGAACACTGGGGGATTGCACTATGGGCATTGCTTTCACACTGAAGTCTTTTCTTTTTTAATATCGTTTGTTAAAAATTGAGGGATTTGTTTATTTATTTACTTATTGATTTATTTATTAATGATAGGGAAGAAGTTTCATGATTTTGCCCAGGCTGGTGTTGAACTCCTGGCCTCTAGTAATCCGCCTGCCCTGGCCTTCCAAAGTGCTGGGATTACAGCTGTGAGCAGATAACTGTTTTCTCTGTCTTCCTCCAACCTCCCATTTGCAGTTGCTGGGTTTCAGAGGCAAGATTTGCCCCTGCGATTTCACAGTCTGTGCTAAGGGACTCTGGTGTGTCTTTTCCCAGGTACATAAACATAGATGCTGTCTTCAACTGCAGCTCTTAAGGAGCAGAGTCATTTCATGGTCTACATTAGTAGATAACATTTTCATCCACGCATCCGTGACCAGATGGTGTCTCTTCCAGGCCCGGTGCTTCACTGGTTTCTGAAGAAAAGATGATCAGAACAGCAGCACATAAGGCAAACGAGGAGCACGCATGGTCCCCGGCGCTCAGCAGGATGTCTTAGCGCCATTGACAACATTCCTGGCCACCATCATGCCTTTGTGTTACCCTGCCCGTGTTCCTCTGCTGTCCCGTTGACCTACGCATTCACATCTGCATTACTGATGTCATTAGTGACTGTTAGGGATTCAGTTTGGAGCAAGAAGGGAGGAAAGCCAGAAAGCCACCAGCTGGAGTGTCCAGGTTAACAAGCCTGGAGACCAAAGTCAAGCACTGCCGAAATTGACGAGGCATCCCCAGCAGCCTCACTAGGGGGCAGCAGGAGAATTGCACTGAGAGTCTTTTCAACTGAAAGAATAAGCTGCCTGGTCTAGTGATGCTAAGGACATGTGTGCTCCTACAAAGCCGGCAGCCTGTGGCCAGCAGACAGGATTCCTGCAGAGAGAAGGCTGGCTGCAACACTGCAGGGAGGCTGCTGGCAATTGTCACCACGTCCAGCGCTTTCCGCCCGTGGGCACTGTTGCTCGGCTCAGTGTTCGACCCTCTTCCTCCCTTGCACCCTTGGCTACATGCACCCTGTCTAATTGTAAAATTCATTCGAGAGCCATTTTCCAGGACAAAAGCTCAGAATGCTACTGCTATGTAGTGATTTCTCCAATATCCCTCAATATTAACATTTCAGTGACCAAAGAGAAGCGCCAATTTTCTCCTCGACATTCTTCTGATCCCGTAGTTCTCAGTTACAGGCATTCGCTTCGCTCCCCCTGGGGACATTTGGCAACATCTAAGACATTTTGGGTTGTCACATCTGGGAGCGGGGAGGGGGATGGGCGGATGCTACTGGCTTCTGGGGGGTGGAAGCTGGGGATGATGGTCAGCATATCCTCCGTCAGACTCAATAAAACACATTTTATTTTGAATAAAAAATGTGACATAAAGATATTTTAATCTTCTAGAAGTCTCTCTGTGCCATCTTAGGTTTTCCATACTTTAAACTCTCAGCCGTGATCCTCATGTCTGTGCCTCCAGGCTTAATTTTCCTATTGCTTTCAAGACCCATGCTTCAGATTATAGAAGTGTGGCATTCTATAGAAATCTATATTTCTATAGAATGCCACATATGGCTTGGATACATCATAGCCTACCCTTCCCCCTAATTCTTCCCCCTATACTTGTTCCTCTGGTAGTCTAGCTTGGGTCACTTATCTAACAATATGTCTAATAGTTCTACCCAACTACAGCACACTCTGCTTTACAAATCGACATTTCAAGGTTAGTGCACAGGAAGCAGAACAGCTGACTCTCCCCCGCCACTCCTTACTCCAGTCAGCCAAGCCTATCCATGGTCATCCAAACTTTCCCACCTTGACAAAAGTCAAGTTGCTCCAGCAAAACTCTAGTCATTCTTAAGTTCTCTGTTTTCTTCTAATTCCATGTAAATCCATAAGCAACTCCTTTGGTTCTACCCCTGTAAAATGTCCTGAGTCCCAAGTTTGGAGAGATATGAGGATATGTTGCAGCCCAGATAGCCCATGGCTAGGAGTGAGAGTTATAAGAAATACCTTTTTAATTCAATAATGGAACACCTCGATGGAAAGGGCATAGAGAGAGATTTAGCTCTCCTAACAAGCATGAGAGCTCGCGAGATGAGAGCAGTGGTGAACTGGCAGTCTCTACACCAGTGCTGTTGAAAGGCACAAGATCAACCTTATATTAGGCTATATAAGGAGGAGCAGGCAGTTGGGAGCATGCGCTTCTATCACGGACCCGCTCACTCTGACTCTGTCTCCTCTCCTGCCTGCAGGACGCCAGCACGGCGTCTCTCTGCTGAAGATCACCAAGCTCCGCTAAAGACTAAGCTCTATCTTTCTAAGAAGACTACTTTACTCTCTCTAAGACCCTCTTCTCTCTCTCCAGCTAAAGCAGACAGCCCTCAGGCACCTAAGAGAAACTGGACCTGAGCAAGGTAACTTAGCGGTCCGCGTCCGGAACCTGGTTAAGCCGGGCCCGAGACCTGGCCAGTCCGGGGCCCTGACAAGTGGTGTCAGAAGTGACATGTGACAAGGATACCCAGCAAAGTAGAGAGAATTGAGATGTACATTTCAGAGACAGAGTAAATAGGACTTGGTTATAGGGATACAAGAA
>CAUYRH010136902.1:0-33903 GCA_963574655.1 Perodicticus potto | reverse complement strand
ATCCATTCATGAGTCAATGGGCACTTGGGCTTCTTCCATGACTTAGCAATTATGAATTGGGCTGCAATAAACATTCTGGTACATATATCTTTGTTATAATGTGATTTTTGGTCTTCTGGATATATACCTAATAGAGGAATTGTAGGATCGAATGGCAAAAGAAAAAAAAATGGCAAAGTAAAGGAGTTCTCTTCCTTCATAACCAGTCAAAATGAGCCAAAAGGTTAAAGATGGAACAGATTTACACGGTGCCAGCTATAAAATGCAAACTGAGAAGCACATCTAAACAATGGAAGGTCACGTGACTACTCACATCTCCTCATACACCAGGGGAATCCAGTTTCCCTAAAAGCTTAAGACAGATGAGGCCTCCATAGAGAGGACCGTCCAAAGGCCAGGAAGACCAAGGGGTGTGTGTCTAAGAGGAGGGATGGGTGGTGGTCATAGGGACTATATCTGGAGGCAATAAAGATACAGAGAAAGCCACATTATGTCACGGGAGATATAAATAAACATAAACCTTTCTTTACATCCTCATTTGTTTTACCTCTGACCTAATCTTTGAAGAGGGAGATTCCCAGAGAAAAAGCAGCAAGGCCAGTTTACAGAGACAGCCTTTGACACTGTAGCTTTGCTGTGTATCAAATCACCTGTTAAAGGCTAAAAACTAAGAGAACACAAACACAAAAGACTATACAGTGAAACAAAAGTCAAAAGTCAAAACTGAAACTTCAAATTGTCCCAGTTCATCTTCCCCTAGCTCCGAGAATAAGAGGTGAAGAATATAACAAAAATAAAAATCATAATAAAATGGAAAATTTTCATACTTCTCCATGATTAAAGAGAAATTTTAAATAAAAGAGCTCAAAAACAAAAGAGAAACAAGGTTCAAAAAATAGATTAAAATAATTGGGCAAAGTTTAAATGCAAAATAACAGAAAATTGAAAATATCTCTGAAATGAAAACTATCAGGAGGAATAGATAGACTGAATACAACTAAACTCACAATAGAAAAAGTAGATGGGACTGAGTAAATTACCAAAAAGAGGGATTAAGGAGGAAAAAAGACAACCTTCATATATAATTGGTGTTTCTGAAGAAGAAAAATGATTAATGCAGAAGAATACGCAAATATATAATAGGCTTCATTGGTGGTCAGGAAGGAACAAATTAAAACCTAAATGAAATACCAGATTACACCAATCATATTAGCCAAAAATTTTAGGTTGTATAATAGTGATTCTTGGTGAGCACGTGGAGCAATAAGGAGTCCCAGCCACTGTTACTGGGAATATACCTTGGAATATCCACATTGAGACATGTGACATCATCCAGTAAAACTGAAGATAGACACATTGCTGTAACTCAGCAATGCGTTTCAAGGTACCCATCCTTAGATGTACAAATATGCAGATAAAAAAATGCTCGTGACAGCTTTTTTTACAATTGCCAATACCTGGTACACCTTTAACCTCAGAGTAATAGAATGAACTCATATTTTGTGAACTATTCATCCAATGGCACACCATGTAACACAGGTCAGTAAAGTTTTGCTGTAAAGTAAATATTTTAGGCTTTGAAAGCCTGTGCTCTCTGCTGCAACTACTTCAGTGCTGTGATTGCAGTACAAAAGCAGTGACAGACAACACATAAATGAATGACTGTGGCTGTGTTCCAATTATATTTTAAAATAAAATTTAAATGTCATAATTTTCACATGTCACAAAATATTATTTTTTCTTTAGGTCTTTTTCAATCATTTTAAAATTAAAAACCATTTTCAGCCTGCAAGTTATATAAAAATAGGCAGAAGGCTAATAGGACCTATTGGCCACAGTTTACCATCCTATACTATATAGCAATAAAAACAAAGTATAAAGCATAACTACCTGCACATGACTTATGAAAACTAGATTGAGTTGTTTTTTAAAATGATCTAGTTCAAAGAAAACACAGTAGAACCTCCCTGGTTGACCACCTCCCTACATTGGCCACCTCTTTAAGTTGACCTAATTTCCATAGAACAGACATGCACCACATGTACGCATCAGTACTGTAGGCCTGGTTCCTTATGTTGACTACCTCCATATGTTGACCAGTTTGTTATAACCTTGGGGGTCAATTTACAGAGCTCCTATTGCATACTCTAAAGAAGAAAAATTATAGTATCAATTGACACAGCAAAAGCATTTAACAAAATCCAACACCCAGTCTTGATAAAAATTCTCAACAAACTAAGAATAGAGGAAACTTCTTCATTTTGCTGAAAAAACAATCTACAAAAAACCTGCAGTTAACATCATATTTCATTGTTAAGGACCCTTTCCCGCTAAGGTTCAGAATAAGGCAAGACAGTCCTCCCTCACTATTCCTAATCAACATCACGCTACAAATCCTAGCTAGTCCAATAGACAAGAAAAGGAAATAAAGAGTATGTAAATGGAAAGGAAGAAATAACACTGTCTTTACTGACAGATGGCACATTTGTCTATATAGAAAATTCCCAACATTTGACAAAAAAACAAGCAAACAAATAACAACAACATCACAACCGTCTAGAACTAAAACTAGTAAGTAAGCACACCAAGATCTCAGGATATAAAGTTAGTATATAGCAATATATACCAGCAATGAACAAATGGAATTTGAAATATTTAAAAATCCAAATTTTTAAAAATGTATTGTAAATTTCCATTTATAATAGCATATACCAAAAAAAAAAAAAAGATATGAAATACTTAGGTATAAATCTAACAAAACAGGTCTATGTGCAGAAAACTACAAAATTCTGATGAAAGAAACAAAAAATGATCTAAGTAAACAGAAAGATATTCCATGTTCTTGTACTAGAAGACTCAATATTGTTAAGATATCAATTCTTCCCAACTTGATCTATCGTTCCGACGGAATCCCAAACAGTATCCCAGCAAGCTACTTCACAGATATCAAGAAATTGATTCTAAAGTTTAGATGGAAAGACAAAAGACCCAGAATAGCCAACACAGTACAGAAGAACAAATTTAGAGGACTTACACAACCTGATGTCCATAATAACTCCAAACTATAGTAATTAAGACAGTGTGGAATTAGAAAAGACATCTACATCAATGAAACAGAGCAGAGAGCTCAGAAGGATACCCACACAAACACAGTCAATCGACCTTTAACAAAAAAGTCAATTCAATAAAGAACAGTCCTTTCAACAAATGGTACTGGGATTGTTGGATGTCTATCTGTTCCACTTGAAAAAATTATTACAGACACCAACCTTACATCTTTCACAACAATTAATGCAAAATGGATCATATACCTAAATGGAAACTGCAAAATTCACTAACTAGTTATCTAGTGTGATAATTTGGCAACCTAATTATCTTTCACATATGTTACCATGATCCTTGCCTACAATTTTCAAATAGTGTAGCAATCAATGGAAAATCCTAATAATTCAACTTAGGGATTTATTTATGGAGCACTTAGTATGCACAAGTATCACTCTACAGGCATTACCTACATGTCTTAGCTCATCTATATTACTACTCATGACATTGCTGTGAGGTAGGAAATATTATCATATTCTTCTTACAAATGATAAAACTGATACCCAAAGAGGATACATAACTCATCTAAGATCATGTAAGCAGTCAGTGGAGAACCCAGGATTCAAATCCTGTCTACCCCATAGAGTCTATACTTTGACATTATATATTCTAATGCCAGCCTAGAAGTAGACTGTGCTCATCCATATAGTTGTGTCTCAGTACAGTGTTCAAGACCAGCAACTACTATCAGTCAAACCTGGTCCCAATGCCTGTCCAGCTTTATTGGATATGTCTGCTGCCATCTTGACCCTCTACCCACCTGCCATATCCTGCAGCTGACTATACACCTTCCTCCCTTAAATTCTAATTCTCTACTAAGAAGCTGCCCACCAAAGCTGCACCATCTATGCTTGGGTCACATTTATGAGAGGGACTATTTTTTGCTATTCTATTTTTAGTTTACTGGACTTTGCTCCTTCTCTGCTTGAACTGAGGCAACAGAGAAAATCACTTAACCAGCAACGTTTTTATACTTGAAATAAATACTCTTTAATATCTAGTCATTAAAAGTGCATTAGTCTCTTTTCAAGGGGTTCCTAGAGTGCACAATAATAAAAATTTTAAGAGGCAGTTCAATCCCTGTTTGGCCTAGATCCTAGAGGCTGGGTCAAAGCAAAAGGCATCTATCTCTTTTCTTCTCCAACCTCTTAGAAAAGCAATTCCTAGAACAACTCTTTTGGTTTGAAATGTAAGTAATTTTATCTTTGACTCCTGGTAACTCAAACAACCTGCTCCCAATTACAGACAAATCTAAACTCTCTATAAAGCAAAATCATGGATTCCAACTGCAACAGCACTCCCTTGCCACCCCACCCATTGTAGGCTACATTTATAAAGTGTGGAATAATACAAATAAATGTAAAATACTGACCTTATACACTGAGAGCAAGCAACAGAGACCCAAGGACTTGGAACTATTGAAATTGGGAAATTCTAGACATACTGAATGCATATCTAAGCACTTATTTCTTCTTTTATAAACAATAGTGACCAAGGTGACAACATTTGAAAGTTGTCAGAGATGATATAAAAGTACAGAGCTCTAACCAAGAAGACAGTCAGCTGAGAGCTCTTTGCCTCTCATTTCTGTGAATCTGTGATGTTATATCCTCTTTACATATAATTAATGATAATTAGCTTGCATATGAGGTTTATTAGCTTCTAAGTTGCTGAGATTAAAATGACAAATAAGCCTCTAAGAGGTGAAGGACATGGCTATTCAACTGTCAAACAAAGAATAAATGAGACACATTATTTCCTTTCTGGATGAAGAAAGGCACCTAACATTTATTGAATGCTATTATTAATTGCTACCTACATTATTTTAATAAGATGAGGCTTCGAGATATGAAGAAAGATGTCCCTAATGACATGCTTTGGGAGAAACTAGAACCAGAATCTGTCTAGTGTGTTCATGGCTCCAAAGTTCATGTGCCTCCCAATGTACTGAGCTGCTTCTGATAGAACTTGTGTGAAGATTCTGGCTCCCCAGGAAGGGCACTAAGAAATGTGTCACAGGTGCAGGTACACACAAAGGAAAGTTTTTCTTGGCATTTAACAATGAGGATTGTATTTAAGACTACACTTTTGTGATATACACAAATATATCAGTACACACAGATTTTAGATAAAGATCTTTCATCATTCTCTTCCCTAATAGAGTGTTTTTCTCTTTCATGGAAAGCAGAGTAAGTGATATGTTCTCCCTGCCAAGTGTAAACCCAAAGCATACTCTCTCCCGTTATAAGTACTCTCTGAATACTGCTGTTCAGCCACAGTAATTCTACATCAGGATAACTGGTGGGCTTCAGTTAGTCAGATATTCCATAAACACTTACCAAGAGTCCTACTCAGGCCAGGCACTGGCACACGCATGATGACAAAGGATGGTTTCTACCCTTAAGAAATCTGAATTAGAATTGGGAACACAGACAGTAAACAAATTACAATAGAACCTCTGTAAGTTGACCACCCAGGGGACTATAACAAACTGGTCAATATACAAAGATGGTCAACACATGGAACCAGGTCTATTGGGCTGATACATGCATGTAGTGCAAGTCCAGTCCATGAAAATTAGGTCAACTTAAAGAGGTGGGCAGTGTCGAGACTATAGAAGTTCTACTGTATTATACTGAGACAAATACCAGGGGATGCTACAGAAACTCAAAAGATGAAGCATTTAGCACAGAAGGGGAAAGACAGAATATCAGCAAAGGTTTCCAGTATAGAATCTGGGCAGGTATACCTGGCAAGTACTCAGCAGTAAGCAGCCAGTTATGACCAGAGCAACTTGGGATGTGAAATGTGTTAGAGGATGCGGGAGCAATTTGGACATGAGGTCTAAGAACTAAGACAGGTCCAGGTCTTGTAGCCCCTCCTGTGTCACATACAGAGAGACCATGATTTATTTAAAGGCCCAGAGATGCCACTGCTGGGTTATTAGCAGAGAATTAGCATCATCTAATGAAGTTTTTAGATGACAGTTTGCAATGGGGGAAGTGTAAGTCACCTATCTCTTTTCTCACTGTCCAAAGTGAGAAAATAAGCAGGTATGAGAAAAGGAAATAGTAGGGACAGGAGACAGGACATTTAGGAGAATAAATACCCCAAATTTGCTGATATTTTGGGATGATGGACAAGAAAGGATCTGAAGTAACAGTCAGTAATCCAACCGGCAAAATTAGGATACCTTCACTGGAAGGTGAGAGTTTGGTGAAAATGAAAAGGAAGATTAGACCAGTTTCAGATGCTTTTCCTTGATTTAAAAAAGAAAAAATTGTGATCGCTTCAAATCTAACTTTCCTAGTAGTGCAGCACCACTAAATAAGACTTCATCACTTACAATGATAGTGACAACACCCACAGGATGTTTCTAAAATAATATCAAGTAAATGGCTTAGCCCATATTCCCCAGAACAAGGAAATGCAGGAGGAAATGCATATATACAAGAATAAGAAATAGAGCAATGAATATATGAATAAGAGAACACATTTCTGCAAGTTCAAATGCAGGACAAGACCAAACTGAGCATGTTCACACCTCAGTGGACCATCTTCTCTAGCCAAAAGTCATATACACAGTTTCCTAAAGGGAGTGTGCACTGTGAGTCCATGTGCCTACCACTCTTTCCCCCAAAGGGAACATTCATGAATATCAACAAAAGGTAAACCTTAAAATTTAGAATATATATGAATTTGGAAGTACCATAGAACAGTGATCCCTAGGTCACATGCCCTTGGGGACAGTCAGGTACTAGAAACTGATAATAAGGAGTGGTTAAGACTACAGCAAATGAAAATATGCTTGACCCCTTCAGTGGTTTTAAAACATGGCTGCTATTTGTTGACACTCAGCTCAATGAAAGGGGTGGTCTGATGACACTTTTGACACTTCTTGCATCTTAATGAGCTTAAGTCTGCTCCAACCAATAGAATACAAGGCAGTGGCACCACATGATCTCTGAGGCTAGCTGACCTTGTTCTGCTAGAACACTTCTTGGGTCACTAAGTCACCCAATAGGAATCTCTGCTATTCTGAGGCTGCCATGTTGCAGAAGACACATGGAAAGACTACATAGAAACCCTGGAATCTGCACAGAGATTTGGAGAATGACCAAGGAGTTCCAAGCCATCCCAGCCCAGGCACATGATATGTTTGTAAAGATGCCTCCAAATGACTCCAGGCCCTCACCTCCCCAGGTAAGGCCCCAGATATTGTACAGCAGAAACAAAGCATCCCTACTTTGCCTTGTCCAAATTCTTGGTTCACAGAGCAAATAAGCTTAATGAAAAGGGTTGCTGCATTGTAACACTAAGTGCTGAAATAATTTGTTACATACAATAGGAAACCATCACCCCTCTACTAAAGAGGCAGCCACTGCTCTGTTCCAACTGACTACTGCCACATGGGGGTGCAGGGCCAGTGTCTAAAGACCTTCCAGTTTATCAAAATAAACAGGACACTTAGATTTGTATATAACTTTTCCCAACTGCTAAAATACTGCATGGGCTAAATAAAACACGATCGTGTTCCAATGTTGAAACCTTATGTAGGCCAAAAAACTGGGCATGATTGTGACTGAATGTGGCCCTTGGACTACAAGTTGCAACTCCTTTTGTAGCATGTAGATTCTTTAGAAGCAAAGAAACGCGCCTTCACTGACAGCCACTTTCAAAGAACACACATTCAGTGGTTCAACGACCTTGCCCTGCCTTACCATTCTGCACCATACACCTGCTTTTCTTATTGTTTTTCCTTAAACAACATAGGTAAGAGTCAGCTTCAATGAGGACTAGAATATTCCTAAAAAATATTCCCCAAAAGATCCTAGGATTTGCTCTAGTTTGAGATTGCCATAGATTTTAACATTCATATTCTAAAACCTCAAAATCATGATGATGACAAAAGTCAAAGGCCAGTATGTTTGGAAATCACAAAGCTTAAATGATATGCCTGAATCCATTGCCTATAACGCAGGAACTCAGTTGTGAATTAAGAGGTGAGCAACAGGGCTATTAGTACATGACAGTAGCTCAATAAAAGATAAACGTATGAATAAATAAATAACCATTTCAACGAACGATTGATGTGGTCTCCCTTTACTTCATTTTTGACACCTCTGCAAAGACAAATTCATAACCTAGTTTAGGTCCACATAGGTCTTAAACTAATGAAAATTGTTAACTATCTAAAACAGAAACAACAAATTCTCTGAACTTCCTTTATCAGCTAGCTCATTAAAGTCCACTATAGATTAAAACTTTTGTCCAAAACAAGTGTTAAACAAACAACAAAAAAAGGCTTTTCTCATATATATTACTCAGCAGGGAGTTCTGTACACAAGTCAACATTTAGTGCTGAAAGACTAAGAAGAAAAAGAACAGACTTATATTTGCATCTCTGCAATTTTTCCCAAATATCACCCAAGCCTAAATTAATCTTCTTGTAAGTAAACTAGGGTTTTATTTATCTGTTTATTTTAATTTTCTTTATAAGAAGCATGAGAATGAAATCACATGAGACTCAGCAAGAATGTTTACTTTCAAATAGGTTGCATTCAACAAATTAGCATTCTATTTACTTTCTGTGAAATCTCTGTACCACAGCCATCTGTACTAGCGAGCTATGATACAAATTACCATATCAAGATTGAATATTAAAAAAGACTTGGATAGGTACTCAGACAAATTTGAATCTGGCACCAAGCCTTCAGAGCAGGATGGCTTTGAATGGTCAGACTTTTAAGATTCCCTTCTTTCCTTTCTGGCTACCTGTGTTAGAAGAGATCCCAGGCCTGTGTGCACAAAGGTATCCTAAGAAAGGTGAAGAATGTCTATTTCCTATTATTTGGATTATAAATGGAAGGTTTTCAAGGTTTGATATGGGGTACCAAGGAAATTGTTTTCTTTAGTACAAGTGGTTACTAAAGGCCATTAAGTACCAAGAATTTACAAGCAGACAGGATGAAACATCTTGAGACAAAGAGCTAAGGCTGCCAGCTCTTCCAATACTTCCCTTTTTCCTGTCTCCCCTTTATCACATGTGTCAGGTTGAGCCTGAAGGAAAAGCAAGGGGAAGCTTGAAAATAAACATCATTTGGAAGATGATTAATATCACTGTGAAAGCTTCTCTTTCGGAGTCCAGCTGAGCCCAAGACACGGCTTGTCCCAGGGCAAGTAGCCAGTACATTCTCCCGATTTTGCTCACCATACCAGGTACTTCTTGATTTACATTAATGCAGATTCTAGAAACTAGGATTACAGGGAACAAAGGATCCCACATTGTAACACATACTAATTCAAAACACTGCTGCACTAGAACAGCATCTTCAGAGTTACCATAGTCAGTGCTGGTTGATGCACGTGTTCAGATGTGTGTGTATGAGGTGGTAGGGGGAGACTGTGCTAGAAGAAAAGTTCATTTTACATATAAAATAAAAAATTTATCTTAGTTCTTTTGGGGGGGGTAATAAAATTTTACTATCCTGGATACTCAAAAAGCTAATACTAAAAAAAGAAAGAAAACCACAAAAATTTACTCCTTAAGACTCAAACTTAGTCTTTTTGAATAGTAACCCAGTGATGTCACAGTAAAGGTCTCATTTATCTAACTATGTCACTAAAACATAAGTTCTAACCAAATAGTTCCACAGGGAAGAAAGGAAAAGAGGAGGTTCAAACAGAAAAAGGCTAAGTGTTGGTAGATTCAGACATAAACTTTAAGAAAAGTTTATTCCTTCTTATAAAGACAATTCAATATTATCAGCTTATGAGCTCATGCTTCCCTGTACTGCCATTTATGTTTGGTTTACTATGTTGTTTATCCCCAGACACACTCTGATTAGCTTTTAATTTGTTGCAATAAATCTCTATTATCCCTGACATTCTTCAGAATGCATGGCTGCCTGATTAGTCAAGGCAATGATTTATAATGAAATTGCTATAGATTTTGCCCTTCCCTTCAGTTAACGTTACCCATTGATCATCACAATCTGGTTAAATGGACATAATTAAAGCATACGCGAAAAGCCTGATGCCTTGAGTTTACACTCTTCTTCACTTTGGTTGACAAGCCATACTCTCTTATCAAGTGCAGAGATAGCAAAGAAACTTGGAAAAATACAGTCTAGAGTGTACTAGAAAGTGAAATTCGGCTCTGATGTCCCAGAGCGCTACCCCACCAAGCAATGTGGAAAAATACACCTGAAATTAATCTGCCATCAAAGGCCTGCCCAAGCCAAAGAAACCTACTATCAACAGATTTTAGAACTGAACAAATCCCAAGTCACTTTTACTATAGCTTCTTTAGTTCCCTTCTCTTCAAGAGGTGTTCAGACTCATCCCTATCATGCTTCAAAAAGACATGGGTGCTATTCTGACATTGCTAGATGAATTACTGCAAACCCTGACAAGTTCCTTAACAAGCATTAAGAATATAGAGAGAATTTAGAAACAATGGTTTTTAATAGCTCATGTTATGCATGGTGAACTTTGCACCTATACACAGAATTCCTTTTTAGAAAATATCCTCCTTGCTCTATGTGAGGAGCCCAGGTGTAGCTGCACAACCTTTAGAAGTTGAATTGTGTAGAAGGCAGAGACAGAAGACCCCAGTGCAAGCATATCTGACCCCCAGGTGAGTGAATCTCCTTTCTTCCTATCCTGGCAAAAGGAAGGACAAGAAGCCAGAAGTGGTTCCGGACTTCCTTGCCCACACTCCCCCTAAGTTAAACTGAGTTACATTATGGCTTTTATGTTTATTAACATGCAAATCCATATAAAACTAGATTTTCTGTGAACACTGAGATAAAAATAAAGTCTCATAACATGTTCAACACTAGAAACACACTTTGTGTTGCACTGTTGAATCTAAACACTTGCGTGTTATTATTCCATAGAAATTTTAATAAATATTTGTCAGTATGCTGTTATCACCTGTTTCTTTGGTTAGAAGAGCTGTCCTTTAGTAAATATATATATTTTGTTTTTTAAATGTTCAAAGGATTTTCTGTTATGAAATAATAGTGTTTGTAGGTTATCAGTAGCAGTTAGTAGATTTTTATTTATTGACCGTCCACATCCAACAAAGTAAAAGGTTTGCAATTCCAGATTTATTCTTAGGCTTTATTTACTTGTGAAATCCAAATTCAGAGACTACCAACTTAGAAATTCTCTAATACAAGTGCCTTGATGGATAAATCATTTTGCCCACAGAGGTTGAAGGTGTACTTAAGGTCACAAGTTTTGCAAGAAAGTTGCAAAGCCAGTTCTGTATCTCAATGTCCAGCTAGCTAAATACATCATCATGCCCTTTAGGGAGCTGGTGCATCACATTATTTTTTTTAACTCCATGAGAATTTAAATCAATTACTTTAAAGCATTTTAAAACACATTTTAAAAAATGTTAGTTTTATTCACAATTAGAACAAAATGTATCTGAAAATTGCTTTTTATTGCTTTAAAGTTATAAATGAAGCTAGGATGCCATATGACAATTTTAGGATGAATATCTTCTTCACATTACCTTAACATACAGTTAAAATTCCACAGACACTCATAAATGTGTAAATAACATGACAAGCTTTGTGAGTAGATATCACTGTATCATCCTAGCTCTCTTTTTTAAATGAATAACTATTGCATACCTGGCTGTATGGACTCTGGCAAAAAATACTGCCATCAAAGATAGATTTACATGCTCAGCCAATAAACCCCAAAGTGGGCAATTTTGAGAATGCAGCAAGAAAAAAGCCAAAAAAAGTAAGGATGGAAACCACATGGCACACAGTTTTAGGGTAAGAATGACTGAAGACTCGGTCTCCATGTAAGTGCTAAAGAGATACTATAAAAATAAACAATTTCCAAGCCTGTTCTTCCACAGATTTTGAAATGCTTGGCTCCAAAGTGTTTCTCATGAAAGTCACTATACTGGGGGAGCTATTCATGGCAAACCACCTGGATAATGTTTATTCCTAGACCTCAAATTGATCATAATTATAAATGTACTCTCTTCATAAGTGTCCTCATATGTAAAATAAGCAGCTAAATTCAGCCAGCTTCCCCCATGACTCTATAACCAAGGCAATTCTGGTTGGCTTCTGTAACAATGAAGAGGCCTGCCCTGCCAATCAACATAAGACCATTAACAATGTGCAAACAGATTCTTTGGAATTCTTCATAGCTTCCCCCTCACAAACCAGTGTCTCTCAATTGCCTTTGTCTGCTGTTTTCATTCTCTCTGCCTAACTGTAAGTTGACTCTTGCCTTACTTTGCTCTTAAATTGCATCTAATCCATCATCTGCAGATATGACTAATGACTCGCCTTTCAGGGTCGTATTATTCTGTTTGAGTGGATGGGTGAATTGGCACTTGCTGTCCAGGGAAAGAGAAGAGATGCTGAATCAATGAGCTTAGTTAATTTGAATTCTCTGGAGTAGTTCAACAGACCAGGCTGCTATGAACAAAAATCTGCAACTCAGATATTCTGACCTTTTACATGCCATCAAAAGTGGAATGTAAGTGTACTTTGCTTCTGCCTATAATAGCATCAATCACAATAACTGGCTTAATTAGTTTTGTTTGCAGTAAGCAGAGTTATTAAAATACACAACTCCTTGAGAGCAGTTGGTGTTGCCATCTGGCCCAAGCCTTTGCTCCTGGTCTCTTTCCCTTCTGTTTTTTTGCAGTCTAGAAACCAACACTTCCCCAGACACACAGCATTTTGGCTGTGAATACAAGTGGGTGTGTAAAGATCAGACTGAGGTCAGTCCATCTCCTCAAGAACATTCATCTAGAAGGAATATGGCCTTGGAGTGAGAAGAATCTGTATGAGAGAAAAAGGGATACTAAGGTGTCTGGATTCCCGGGCTAGGGACAGAAATACTTTCTCCATTATGAATGCTTTCTGGTAGGTGTCCATCCAGGTGTGAACTGTGCATTCTATGTGGCTGAAGAGGTTCTCAGGCAATAAATCTGAGCTCACCTACTAGATCACCAGGTCTTCGGTACTTTTCTAAGCCAGAGTCTAGAAACACCTCATCTGATACTCTTATCATTGTCTATCTCTAGTTTCCTGAAATTTACAACAGGAATAGAGAAAGAATAGTTCCTTATTCCACTAGAGTTTTTATCATTAACATTATCCCTTCCTCAAGTGCCCTCTGTGTCGAGAAGAATACATGTCCTCTTTATAAAACTGATTTGGTGCGCTGGGATTCAGCTTGATTCTTTCCAGTCCTCTACTAAGTGGCCATGGAAAATTCACTAAACTTTGCTAAAAATCAATTTTTTCATTCAGAATATGGAAGGGTTGAGTATTTTAGACCCATTAATATAGAGTACTTCACAATTCCAAGTTCTAGCACTCTGTGACATTCTGAAGTAAACACAACTATATTATATTGTCCTAATTTCTTCCTATTCTTTAGCATTAGACATCTATTCTCAATTAACTGAATAAAATAACTATACACACATGTGTATAGGGGTATATATGCATACACATATTCACTACCAATTGGTTTTTTTTCCCAATGCCTCCAAAAGTAATTCATGCTTCTTAATGTTTTAAGCAACTCGCAGTTATGGACACCTAGGAAGTTGTAACTACACGCAACTAATATCAAGACTTTCCCTAAAAGCCAAAAGATGCCTCAATAATTGGGAGAAAGATAATAAGACCTTTCAGTTTCATTTATTATCAAGACCAGTAGGCAAAATTCTGAGTTTAATATAGCAATGAAAATACCTGACTAGGATAGTCTACTTAACTCAGAAAGCATCAGAGACTACTTTCAAATGCTTACTGTTCAAAAGTTAACCAAAAGGTTCTATCACCCAGCCCTCTTAGCAGGCAAAAATGGTGTTATATTTTGTTCGCCAGATTTAAAAATGTAAGGATTCACTTTTCTTCATGTGGCTGAAAATGAAGGTGAAGAATGGATGGGAAAAAGTCATTTAGTATCTTGAAATCTAATGCATTTAACATTCTTAAATATATATATATATACACACACACACACGCACAACATTAAATGCTCTGTGTGCAGATGCATGAGGGAGTGAACAAAAACTTGAAATAGTTTTTTGAGCAATTACCAAATCCAACTTTTCCTTAACATGTCCTCTCTCATAGAAAAGTCTATAGAAGGCCTAAATAACAAAATTGCTGAAAAAAAATCTTTTTAATAAAACAATAGATATTTCTGAAGTTTCATTTATCTGGTAATTGAGTATGAGCCTAGTTTCAATCAAGGACCTAGGCCAAGTCCCAAGACTTCTTATACTTTTCCATAACAACTAACATACAAAAAGCTCCATAATACACACAACTTTTTGTTATGTGAAAATGGTAAATGCACACCATGTGTGAACAACTCAGGAAGGACAGACCAGTACTACCTTTGTAAGGATGACAATGTAACCTGCTACCACTCCTGTGCCATTTTACCTTTTCTAAATACCTCTTCTCCCTCTCTGCTGCTTAAGCATCCTCTGTCTCAGAAAAAACAGCAGTTCTTTCTACTGGAAACACTTGAATGGCACTCTAAAGAGAAAGCAATTTATGTCAGGAGCAGCGGTAACTTGAGCCTCACTCTTTTGGCTAGATACTCTTATAAATTAGAGCTGAGATTTCATGTCTTTATTCTCAAGTATCCCATGGTCTACTCTTGATATCAAATCCTAAAATCCTAGCTCTTTTGAAAATCAGTTCATTTCAGAACATGAAACTATTTCTTAATTAGTTCCAGAATCAAGTTTAAAATAAATATTTCTTTTCAAATGTGCACAATGCTGGCCATAAATATTATGTGTTAAAGTATTACTAAGGGCAACTTGGTTATGCCGAAGTATCCAAGAAGCATATATTTGAGTTCTTATAATATTAAAGAAATGTAGCATGTCAGTTATCTGAAATGTAATCAAGACCCAGAAAATAAGCAAATGAATCTTGAAAGGCCAAAACACCCATACATGGATGACGAATGGATTATGCATAAAAGTACACATACTTTATTCATAGAAGGGCACCTCTAAGTTACTTATGCTTAAGCACTGTTCTAAGCAGTGTGATTATCTACTTTCCTAAGCTATGACTGGCCATTAGAAACCGCAAAACAATTTAGAAACAAAAAGAAAATGAGTTAAAGTCAGAGCAGCACAGGGTGTAGTTGATGGCATGGTCATACCAGAAATGAATGGAGATATTAAAAAAAAAGACAAATAGCCATCCAGGAACATTTAATATAGGAACCCACAGTTTTATCTCTAACCATCAAAAGAAAAGTGGATAAAAAATCTGAGAAGTTTTAGAGCCTAAGGTCATCAACTTCAGTCTAGAAAACTTACTCTCATTATGCATACACCAGTCCAACAGAACTACCCAAGTAAAATACTATCATTATTTTCTTAAAGCTTTGGCACAGTTTGACTTCATGCTCTTATTTCCAACTAGTAGAGCTTGACTAAGATCTCTTAACACTCATGCCTCCAGAATAGTCTATCATTATTAAGAGTAAACGTATGGTCTTACACATTTTGTATTTGTACTGTATTCACTTATTCACATATTTATGAATATGTATTCAAGTATCTATTCTTTTGACACTTGTAAAAAGTTGTTACCTAATGAGGTGGAATCATTCACCATAGTTTTTCACTTCCCCCTTGCATTATTCTAAACTACTTCAGTTAAAACAAAATAATAAATGCATCACTAATTCAATTTCTTTCTATTATATTTTTTGAAAAGTTGCAATGAGCCAGAAAATATAAACATCTAATTGATTCCAATTGAGTCTGAAGAATAGGATCCCAATCAGTGGAAAGTGATTCTTGGTTTACTTCATGGCAGCAAGCATATGTAACTGGATGCCAGATGCATTGGAACATTTGTTTAACCAGACAGAATCACCTGAATGTGTAGCATTATTCAGATGCCATATTAAGTTATTAAAATGTATATAATTATATGTATACATATATATAGTATTGATAGGCAATCTCTTTAGCAAAAAGATGAAAATGGCCCTAAATTTAAAGTACATTACATCATATTAATAAATACCTTTCTAAACCATGTAGGTTTTTCAATATTTCACCTCTCAGATATTTCACAATTTTCTTAAATAAACCACATTTCCAAGACTAAGCTTTCTGTATTCAAAATGTATTCTTATGATAAATGCTTTGCACATATGTATACAAGTATAGTCTAATAAATCAATTCTGTTTTCCAAAACTTCTTAAATTGATGTCCTATCAAAGGTTACCAAATTTTTGTAGTGAAGCCTAAAGAACAGAAACCATTATCTATTATTTTAACCATCTATGTGTCAGTATTTCTTTAGTCAGAGGATCTCAATTAAAATCATTCCTGGTATTCCATAACTGTAACTGTTAAAAATTTTTCTCCCAAGATATATTCAATTTCTATTGTCCAAAATCATTTGTAAGTGATGCTGACATTTCTAAGAAAAATAAAAGATTTATGAGAAAAAATTATTCATGCTAAAGTGCACACTACTTAATTCATAGACAATTTTGCTTCAGGGAAATCCAGCTGGGTTCTTCCACACACTGGTTATCTTGCCCCTCTTAGAGAAGGCCACTTTGTGTTATCAGCATTTTCCTTTACTCATTAATAACCTCAATAGAGGCCAGGTGTGGTGGCTCAAACCTGTAATCCGAGCAATCTGAGGGGCCGAATCGAGTGCATTGCCTGAGCTCATGGGTTCGAGACCAGCCTGAGCAAAGGCGAGACCCCACCCTTCTCTACTAAAAATAGAAAAACTGAGGCAAGAGGATTGCTTCAGCCCAAGAGTGGGAGGTTGCTGTGAGCTATGATGCCATGGCAATCTACTTAGGGCAACAGCTTGAGACTCTGTCTCAAAAAATATATAAGCTACGTTAACCAGTTCGATGAAAATATTTCAAATTGTATATAAAACCAACACACTGTACCCCGTGATTGCATTAATGTACACAGCTATGATTTAATATATATGTAATAAATAGTAATAATAATAACAACTTCAACAGAGAGTAAAGGGCAGTCTTAAAACTCAGGGTAAAAGTTTTTAAGTGGGAGATTTGAAATGCAGTATTCTTTTGTGGGAAATACTCATTATCTTTGCAGGCAGAGTATAATCTATACTATAATCTGGTATAATATCATGCCACCGATATCCACCAGAAATAGATGCTTCTTTTTCTGTCCAGATATGAAGGTTTTAAAAAGTAAAGCAGTAATGAACCAACATATATGTCAAACTTTCCCGTAAATTAACCTAACAATTCCACCCACCAAACATGAAAACTTTCAACTCATATCCCAAAACAATGTGTTACTTGATAGCCTTAACCTAGAGTTGAGATGGAGGGGGGGGGAGGTTTTACAGTAACAGTTGGGTCAGTCCTTCTCAGTCCTAGTAGAGTTCAGCAAAGAAAGAGACATTAACTTCCTTCTTCCCAAGAGCCTGAGTTTTTAAAACCTTCACTTACTTCAACCCATCTTACGCAACAGTCACTCATTTAAGGCAATAGTTTCTACCTGGTCTGCTTAGTAAACTCACCTGAAGACATCTTTTTGCAAAGTGCCCAACCCCAGTACCAGACCAACTCAATTTGCATCTCTTAAGTGCTTGGCTCAGGCACTGCTTGCTCTCTTTTTTCAAAGTTACCACAGTGATTTTAATCTGCAGCTAGATTAAAAACCACTGTTCTAAAGCAGTTGTTCTGAATCAGGAGCAATTTTGCCTATATCCCACCTGGAAATATTTGGCAGTATGTCTGGAGACATTTTGGATTGTCACAATTAGGGAGTTGTTCATGGGTAGAGCCCTGGGATGCTGTTAAACCTCCTATAACACATAAGGCAGTACCCCACAACAAAGAATTACCTGGTCTTATTTCACACCAATCACAAAATGTCTGTAGAGCCACTATTAAGAAACTCTGAATGGAAGAAGAGTTGCTGGGAGAAACAGCCTGCTCTTTCCATCTCTGGGGATACCCTCACAAAAGAAGAATCAATAAGAAGCTTTTCAGGGTGAAGACTTAGAAACCTGACACTCCATCTAACAAGGCCAAAGAAGTTCTAAATGGACATTTTCTTAATAGAAAGGAGTGATTTCCTCAAGTGTGTTTTCAATGGCTAGGATGACGCTGAATAAGAATACGAAGCTATTGTTCACTTGAACTTGCCCCCAAAAGACAAAGGGAATAATCAGACCAACCAGGATAATCAAACAACAATCTTTTTTTTTTTTTAAGGAAGATGTTAAACAATAAAATAAAGAGTAATGTTTCTTCTAACTTATTCCTTCTCATTTGCTGGTAACCAGTAATACATGCCTCTAGAATTATTATAAAATCCGCCGATTTCTGCTACTTTTTTCAACTTGATCTATAATGTTCAATGAGTGAACTACTTGTAAGGATTTATGATCATCAGAATAATCTCTGTCTGGAAGGTCAACAAAGAACAGAGCTATAGCTGGAAGAACCTTGAATCACCCAAGACATACATGACCTCAGTTAAAACAGTTAGTTACCTGTTTGAAAGCAAAGATCTGCCAGCTCATATATGAAAACTCCTTAGTTTCACTGGGGAAGAAAGTACTTTCACCCAAGAGAGTTCCACCCAAACTTGAATTTCAATGGAATCAGGTAAGTAAAACCCCATTCTCAATACCCAAGGCTCTCAGTTTGTGAACATTTATAGTTAGAAGTGGCTATTCAATTACTTAATCTACAAATCTGAAGTACAGCAAACAACTTGAATGAATGGGCAAATGCCTTAACTTCTAGATGTGATAAGGGTAGAATATACTTTCTACATACTGAAAAGAAATAGTTGAATAATAATTTCTAAAGAACTAAACACATTCATGAGGGATTTGTTTAGTTTGGAGGATTTCTCTTGTGTTTGTTTTTGTTGTTTCCTAATCAGCTACTATTTAAGAAATGGTTGTACAGGCGTAGAAATTTTTGAGAAAAAATACCCAAAATTCATCTTTCCATTTCAGTTGGAGGTTAAACCAACTGTCCTACCAAAGGAAGTTCTTGGATATGAAGTTCAAATATCATATCCACTGAGTTTGTAACTGAAAGAACAGTAAGATTTAAAGATGCCCAAGACACTGTCAACTAAAACAGCAACCTTTTTCAATGATGGTTCCCTCAGTGTGCACACATGTGTGTTTTTGAAGGAAATAGGTATCCGTATAGGTAGCGCAATATCCTGGCAACATATCCTTCACCTCTATGTCAGTCTGCCATAATGCACACACACTTCCCAGGTGCTTTCACTACTTCCTATTCATGCAAAGACATCCAAGTGCTCATTCAAAAAATCTTATTTCACACCAACCACAAACAGTATGACTCTGCAAACGACTCAGCAAATCCACAATTTGGGATTAACTTCACAACTGGTTCCAATCTGTTCATACACCAATGAATCAAACAAATTGTGTGGGGATTTAAATATATGAAAAAGCATGTCTTGCCATCCATATCAAAAATTAATTTGTAACGGCAGGATAAATACAAGCTACCCATGCCCGTGTTGAGAGGCTGATGATCCATAAACATTTCTTGTGCCGCTGCATTTCCCAATTAATTACTAAAATAAAAATGCAATGCAAATATACTGCAGATATATTCTGTTGAAAATAGCAACCATCAGCAGGTATGTCCCTTAAGAATGAGAAAACAAAGTAGATACAAGAATCATTCTATAAAAATTTATCTGTTACATCAAATTTTTAACTGATTAAAATTTTTAACATTTTCCTTACCCACCAAGTTTATATGAGTCCAGAAAATCTGCCATGATATCATGGTGATCTTTATCTAGAGACAGACTTCACTTTATGCAAGGTATGATTTAAAAGTTATACCTAAAACTTTTCGTATAAGTTAAATCATACATTGATCAAACTAGAGGAATTCTTTATGTAAAGGAGCCCTTTTGTAAAGAATTGTTTCGTGAAGGAATGAACCACTTGTCCCTAAGTATTTTCTTTTTAGTTTAAGAAATAAAGCTTCCTTATAATAGTGAACATATTTACTTCTTAAGTTCATTAAAAAGTAATAAAGAAATGGAAAAGTCATTTTCCTTATCTTCCCATTATAGCATCACTCCCCACCAAAGTCAAGCTTCAAGGCCAATGACCTATCTCATAATAGCAACACAACCAAACTTTGTTTTTAAATGCCTTTCATCTTTTCTAAAGAACTGGGTATTCAAGTCTGCCTACAGCAATCAGGGCAGCATCTCCATTGCCCTGCTTATGGAAAGAGAGAGTGAAGATTCAACCAACTTTGGAAAATCACCAGTAAGGAGGCTTTGACACAATAGATGAACTGGCTTCTCCCAGCACCCACAAACTGAGAAAGCAGCAGCTTCCCATCTTTCCTGCCTTATTTCCCTTTGTGCTTAAAAGAACACTGGATGCACTGGAAGCCAAACTTCAGGAGTCAATTTTCAGCACTGTGAGAAAAGGATTAAGATGAAATGGAATCCAACAGGTAAATCCCTAAATACAATATTGACAATTTACCCTTTTGTGTCACTGCTAAAATTGGTACCCTCCACTACTAGGAGTTGGCTGCACACACACTACAGAGCACATTTCAAATAAAAGGAAAGACCTCAGACATCTGAATAAAAAAAGATCCTCAGTCTATAAAATCAGCCAGGTTAGCTCCAACTCAACCATAGGTAACATAAAATGATTGTGCGGGTTTGGGGGTTTTTCTTTAAGAAATGACTTTTTTCTCTCCTAAGTTCAAAGTGGTTTCAGAACCAAGATGCAGAGAATTAAGCCTTCTCCAAAAGGTTTAAAAGCTCAGGTTTAGAGCCACCTCAGCAAATGCAGCAGATGTTATGCTTTGGAAACCAAAGGAGCATCCAAACACGTCTGTACATTTTAAAAGGAATGACCAGAAAAGAACTCCTATAATGTAAAAGAGCATACTATTTAGAATATTCTTAGGGAGTGCTGTGAGAGGGTTGGTGGGTTTTGATTAAGTAGAGAAGGGAATCATCTTTTAGATGCAAAGAAAAGTCTCAGGTTCAAGGCCCCAACGTGATGGAAAAAAATTCCAAAAAGTTACCACCTTTTGTGTGTGGGACACAACCACAAGAGGGACTATACCTAACAAAATCAAAATTTTGACCTGGTTGTTTGTACCCTCACATTAACCTGAAATAAATTTACTTAAAAAAAAAAATTCATGATAAAGTAAGGCATATTTATAGGCATTCAGGCAAATCAGTATCAAGCTTGTTTAGGAAGGCAATCTTTTTTAATATTATTGTTTGTCATAATAAATACTCATTTCTTTCACTCTTAAGCTATTAACTGGATTCAAAACCCTTGTGCTCACCATTCCACAAGTGAGTCCTTAGTAAGAAACAGCACACAAATAGGAACATGCTCAAGTTCAAGCTCAAAGAATCTTAAAATACTTACTTATTTTTTTCTCCAGTGCCCAAAGATTTCACCCAGACAACTTAGGATCCTAAGGAATTCTTGTTTATCTCCCCCCCCCATAACCTCTCACTTCCAACCTTTTCAGGCTTAGTTAGCTGATAACTACATAAAATAAAAACAAGACGAATAAACACACATCACTATTTGGGCTCAAATGTTGGCTCCTTTTCTCAACCCAAGCCAGCGCCAGTGCTTTCTTAAATGGCTAGAGAGCCCTTCTTCATTCATAACCCCCGATTGAGTTGTCCCAGCCAAGCAGCTCCCCAGCGCGCACTGACCCACCGTTTATGCCACTGTAGACGTTGCGGTGATGGGGCGACGCGTCCTCTTGTGCCTGCCTTCTGAGGGTGCCCTCTCTGCTGCCTCCGCCGCTGCCTCCCCCGCCTCCGCCGCCTCCTGCGTGCTTGTGATCAGGGCTTCCCCCATAATGCTGTTTGAGGTGCTCGGGGCTGGTGCCCCTGGCTCTGGGGAGTTGCTCCAGGCTCCCGCCGAGGGCATGTTTCTGAAGATGCTCCGGGCTCCCTCCACTGTGCCTGGCATGTTCAGGGCTGCTCCCTGACCGGTGCTTCTGGAAGTGTTCGGGGCTCCCACTCAGCACGTGCTTGGGCAACGTTTCTGGGCTGCTCCCTGGGTGCGGGTGCCTTTGCTGTTCCGGGCTGCCCTTGCACAAGGGTTTGTGGTGCTCCGGACTAGATCCTTTGAGTGCTTTTGGGTGATCTGGGGTCCCAGAGGGTCTGGGTTTCTGGAGATGCTCGGGGCTGGTGCTCCTGTGCTTGGTGTGCTCCGGGCTGCCCTCGCTTCGGGGCTTCTGCAGGTGCTCGGGGCTGCTGCTGCTCGCATGGTGCTTGTGGTGGTCGGGACTGTCCGTGCTGCCCGTGCTGGACGTGCTGCTGCCATCGCCCACATCCCGCACGTAGGGCGCAGTGGTGGCAGCAAGCTGGCACAGGCTGGCCTGGCTGTCGATGGAGCAGCGGCTGCCAGCGCAGCCCGCGCCCTTCTCCTCATCCAGCAGCACGCAGAGCTCCTTGAGCTCCATGTTCTCCTTCACCACCTCCTCCTGCTTCACCTCCAGCTCCTTCAGCTTCTGCAGGTATAAGGCCACTTCCTTGTGCATCACCCCGGCCGTGTATCGGCCCAGTCTCTGCCACTCCCGGGACACCCTCTTGCCTTTCTGCCGGTCATCATCCAGGAAACAGCAGAGGTCTCTCAGTTCCTGGTTGTCCTCCTGGAGTTTCTGGTTGATATCCTGAGAAGGGAGATAAAACCATTCAAGGGATATTCACATATCAGGCATCATCAGGCGAAGCCTTCCTGGGAGTGCAAGCAACTGGAATTGGGGAATTCTCTGTGAAGGTAAGGGAGAATGAAGATTCCTAGCGTTCCATAAAAAGTAAAATAATAGGTATCGGTTATTTTCCCTGCACAATGCTTTTTTTGCATCATCTTATCTAATTTTAACCAAAACCTTAAAGGATAATAATTATTATGGCTCTTTCACAAAAGGGGAAACTGGACCTCTCAAAGATTCACTTGTCCAATGTCATCCAGTCAGTATTTAGAGAAGTGGTCAGTTAATTAATGACAAATCAATCAGTAGAAAAAACAAGGCGCCCCTGCCCCACCCTTGAGAAAGAAATATGGCTGCTTATAACCAGCAACGTGCTTAGAAGCTCTGAGGCAACAGGCCTTACAAAAGTGCAAATAGCAATGTTGTTTAATTTGTCATCCCTGGCATGAGATGAGCAGTACCACCCTCACCCAACCTGGGAAACGGCAAGTTGCCCTCTGGCAGTTCAACCTGCTCATACAACCCCCCACCTGCCATACCCACCTGGATGTCTGTCTCCCAGGCGTCACTGAGCACCTGATATTCAAAACCCCCTCCGCACTTGTACCTCTCTGAAAATGCCACCTCCACCTGTCCCACTGCTCAGTACAAGACCCTGAGGCTATCCCTGGAATCTTATTCTTCCTAACCTTTCACTTCCCAGCCAAACAGTCTTCAGATATCTACCTCCAAAATTAAGCTCACCTTGTCATTCCCATGTTTAAAACCCTCTAATAGCTTCTCTTTGCCCTTAGGATAAAGTGCAAAATCCTTCCACAGTCTCACAGGCCCCAAATGTTCTGACTCAGTCTACTCTTCCAGCATGAAACTGTGCTCCATTTGTTCATTCACAGATATTTAATAAGCATCAGTTATGTGCCAGGTATCAGTCCAGATCCCGGAGCTCTATCCGTAGACACAGCAAACACGTTGATATCATAGAGCTTTCATTCTGGTGGAAAAGACTGGTAAAAGGCAAATATACGATATAATGTCATATATTATGGCATATAATGTCCAGAAAAGTTCTGGAAAGAAAATGAAAGCAAGTTATAAAACACTATCTTGTAAGAGAAGGTACCTCTACAGAAAAAGGAAACATTTCAGCAGAGACATGAGTGAAATGGAGGAGCAAAGATTTAAGGGAAGATGATTCAGGCAGAGAGAGGGCAAGTTTAAAATCTCTGAGACCAGCAAGAGCTCAAGTTGCAGGGAGGCCAGGATGGTGCCTAACGCACAGTGAGCAGGTCTTCCAAAACCAGCTGGAGTTGGAGAGGAGAGTAGGGAGAGAATCAGAATAAGGTAGAAGCTGCAAGACCATCCAGGGGGCTACCGGTAGCCCTCTACTGGGCTGGTCCAGGTAGGAGAAGATGATGGTGGCTTGTTTATATGGTAGCAGTGGAGAAGGTGAGAACACCCCTCCCCATCAAGCACTGAGCACCACTAACACTGGCCTTATTTCAGTCCTCAAGGGGCTGGCCCTTCCCCCCTTTCACTTGGAAAGCTTTCCCCCAGCTTTCTACACAATCATCATGTCCTCATTTCATAAGTCATTTCCCTACAGAAGCCATTCTAAAGAAAGTACACCCCCAATTCAAAGAAAGCCCACTTCTATGCTCTTCCATCACCCTTCAGACTTTTACTCTGCTGTATTTATTACAATTTGTAGCAACACACATGTGAAAGTGCCTATTAGTTTAAGTTTATACCCTCAGCAGTCATGAGAATAGAGACATCATCTATTCTACTCACTTCTGTGTGTCCAGAACACAGAACCTCCACTGCAGACACCTGAAACCAAGGAATTTTTTAACTACATAGTGACATCCCCTCTTACTCTTACTCATATTCTCCATTCACACTTATAGGCAAAGGGCCAACTCTCTCCTGAAGCACTGTGGTGTGGAAGGAATGAAACAGGCAGCCACTGGGGCTACTACCTAAGAATCCCTCTGTTTAACAAAGCCTGAAAACCTCTGTTCGTGTGAAATCATCATCCAATCCAGAACTAGAGAAACTCAGAAAGGGAAGTGCCTTCTCTTAAATTCAGGTTGGTTCCAACACTGCCCCTGATACTGACTAGAAGATCACCTATAAAACATTTGCTGACTAACCACTTCCTTCCCTTCCCAATAGCCCTAAGGCCTAAGATGGGAATGAACTTGGGGCCTAAGGAAGAAGGAACTTGGGGCCTGTGCAGCTTAGCTTTCAACTTCAGTTCTAACTCTTGGCATAACCAACAACTCTGTTTCTTTGTTTCTAACACCTATCTCTCCTTTACCTCCCACGGCTACCCTCTGACTTCAGACCTGAACTTTGCTTGTAGTCTCCCACTCAGCCTCCCTGCCCGGGTCCGCCCTAACCTCTACCTTCCCTCACTTCCTCCAATCTAAGATTGCCAGACTGACCTTCACAAACACTTGATGCATGTTTTGCCCTTCCTGTTCATCAACTCCTATCATCTCCCCTTTACTAGGGAAAATGAATAACCCCCCTGGCCAGGCCTGAAAGGCTTTCCCCCACCTTTGTACCTTTAGCAGCCTCTCAGTCAGCTAACCATTAGCTGTGATTATGTCTGTGCATTCCAAGTAGAAAATGTCATCTTCTCCCCCATATAAACTTCCTAAAGAGGAGAGATTCTACTGAGAAGTTTCCCCCAGCATAGAATAGCACCAATGAATGAATGAATGAAGTAACTGTCCCACTCACTGCTTAAGGCCTGTGTCACAAGCCAGCTATTAAATTCATTGAGTATCAGTTGTTTTTCTCCCTTCTAATGTAGTTATTCTAGCTTCTTAAAGGCAGAGTCCATTCTATAAGTATTTCCATGAATATGCAACACATCTGGCATGGTGCCTTACATACAGCAGACACTTAATATGTGTTTATGGACAAAACAGGCTATAGAAATAGCAGAGAAAGTATTTATTATTGTTTCAGTAAGCCTCTGCTATTTTTGCAATCTACAATAGTAAGAGAATAAATTACCCCTTGATACCAATGCTTTAGAGGAAATCAGAAGTTGTGGATATTTGGAGAAAATAATACTAAACAAAAATTAATCTTTCTAAGCTGCAAGTTACTCAACATTTAGTTTAGTCTGGCATTTGATGAAAAGCTCAAGTCATTACTTTTTCATCCTAATGAATGTTCATCTGAAAATACTTCCCTTTTAGTATCCTATAGCTATTTCTGATTTCTCTAGAACTGGAAAGTAAACAAGACTGGTGCTACCTTGGACTTCATGGAGTTAATGTGCTACCCTGGACTTCATGGAGGAAATAAAACATACATCTGTCAGTAGTCCAGGTGGTGTAGACAAGGGTGATGAGTATTGGCCCATTGAGTTTTCTTTATCATAGCTCTTTCTTCCTATTATTGGTTTTCTTAGCAATATTATTTCTAATATTCCAATTCTGAGCTATGTCCTTCACCTTATGATGAACAGCTAAGCAACCATCTTGATGATCATGACCTTCTGACCTAGCTTCTTCAAGTCTACCTAATTAAGACTTGAGCTTTCTTTCTCAAAACACTAATGGTCCCTTTAGCACTGCCACAGGCCACCAGATGTTCTACAAATGTCTAAAGTGGCTTTTTAAAAATTTAAGCTCACTTCATAGAATATCGCCCCAAATCCCAATCTTGTGCCTACAGACTATCAAGTACTGTATAGATAGTTAAAGAAGAATTATTTCAATGTGTTCTTTTTCTTCATTGCAAGGTGGGGGGTTCTTATCTTAGGGAGCAAGGAGGGAAATTAATGTAATGTAAAGAACAAATCTTACAAATTCAGTTCCCCCAAATCAGCTTCCACTGGGATACTGAATCAGAACAGCATGAATGTTGGTATAGACTTAGAAATCCAAAGATCTGGTTCTCAGGAATCCAGTTCCTCATAATATCAGAACCTCAGCCAGATTCTCCTTTCTCTACCCATTTCAGGACCACACATTCTAAGCAAAGAATGTCAACTAGCCTAAAGAAAAGCAAGTCGGCCTTTTTTGAATACTTTATGCCTGTGTGACCTTGAGAAAGCTATTTAACCTAAGTAGGGTTTCCTCTACATATCATTTAATCCTCATAAAACCTCCTCTAGAATTAAAATCCCATTGAGCAGGTGAGAAAACTGAGGCTCACAATGGGGAACCATTTGCCCACCCTGCCCCAATACTCAGGCTTCAAACCCTTTATCTTTCCAATGCATCTACACTGACCTGCCTCCCAAATGTCTAAACACAATTTGGACAGTGCTAGAACCCACTTACAGGCCCCTAGGAAGAATAGAACTGATGTTTGCATCTCCCCCGTTTACAGCTGCAGAAATACCTAGTGCCTTAGAAATATTTAGATACAATTTCAAAGTCAAGTCACAGAAAAGGGCATTAAAAAAAAAAATCTTACTTCCAGTGAAGCCCAAATGAGTAGATGTACCTGTCATTTATTCCATCAACCACATTAATGGATTACTATGGAGTCCAAAGAAGCTCTAAGCCAAAATGATGAAGAGAAGGGAGAAGGCTGGCCTGTCAGCAGAGTAAAAGCACAGACCCCTGGGGTTGGCCAGAAGCCTTGGGGTCTACTACCTTGCAACTGCCCTTGCAACTGCCCAGGAATGACATGAAAGGAAGAATGGAGGCTGCTTCAAAAAGCAATCAGCTCCATCATTTCTGAACTTGGTAAGGAGTTGGACCAGAAAGTCTTTTAATGTCAAGTCATGAATCCAGACCAGGAGACTTTCCCACTTGGGATGTAAGTGCTCTTAGCTGGCCTAATAGCTATTTCTCTAAATGGAGCTACTGGAATGAAGACTAGGCACCCACCACTCACACCACCCCTCCCCTACTCACACAATCACAACCTAATAGAACAACCTTCAAGTATTTCTGAGCTATGATGCCCTTCAATGCTCCATACTATAAAAATCCTTAAGTAATTGAAACTTCTTCCTAGTCACATTATGGTTCAAATCATGGAAGACGCTTCAATTGGAGGATGAGAAACTAATACCATTGTCCAGCTTTGCCTGAGAAGCCCAGATCCTAGAGACACATTTAAATAAATGAATACATAGCTGTTCATTTATTCATATGTCCTCTCCTAATGACAGTATCTACCATTTTTGGTAGTCAAGTATTAAACTTTCTGCAACATTATCCTAACATATTGTCATAATACCCCCAGGAAATAGTTATTATCATTTGCATTTTATTGATGAATAAAATGAGAAATTAATTACCCAAGTACACCCCCTGGCAAATTCGGATTCTACATTCAAACCGACCTCTGAGATCATCTTCCCACAACACTAACCTCTCTCTATTCCTCAACGGGGCTGGTAGTTTAAATAAATCCTCCACTGGTAAAAAAATTAAACCAAAAGAGAGAGCCAGCCTTGGGATTTTTCTTGCTGAGATCTTCCTACCTGCACCCACTCTGAGGACTATATTGACAGTGAGTCTGGGCCTTGGGAAAGGGCCAGCTCCACCAGCACCGAGCCCAGCACACAGGAGCCTTGCATGTTGAGCCTTGGACGTTCTGCCCTTCCACACTCCTTGCCTCCAAATCCCAGAGCTGGAGCACTGAGGCAATTAAGGCACAGCTCTACTGCCTGAGAAGTGGGGTGACAGTGGAAAAGGGACAAGGACAGCTTGTGCCTGCGGGAATTTGTTCCCTAAGTCCCTGCAGTAATTTCGTTTGTGTCTGGCTTCCTATAAACAAAAGCAGAACAATGAGAGGAAGGAATACCAGGAGGCCGCAGTACCCGCTGGAAGGAGAGGAAGTTTGCGGTACTCGCCGGCAGGGCGGTTCCCGGCCACCGGCCTGCTGCAGCCCCGCGGGCCCGCACGCTTGGCGGTCTCCAGGGAGAAGTAAAAGTCGGAGGAGCTTGGGGGGTTTCCTCCCTTTTCCACTTAGCAGAGGTAGAGCTGGCTCAATAAGAAAGCAACACTGACGGACACTCGGGGTCCCCTCTCAAAACCCTGCGCCTTCCATACTGAGCCCTACGCCCCACTCCCCTCCCTCCCGTACTGGATAAAATTTAAGGTCAAACTAAGGGTTAATTAGGGAGGCGAGTAAGACAACTCCAGGTGACGCCATCCAAACTCGGGGAGAAGGAAAGGTCGGAAGTTGGCGAAAGACGTGAAGGCAGAGCTTAAGCCCCTTTGCATCAGGTGAAACATGCCGGCTCCGAGGGTGACGCCCGCAGGTTCTCCCAGGGCGCCCCCGCCCCCCTCGCCCCCCTCTCAGGCAGCGGTGTCCTTTCTCCGCCCGGTGACCTCCAAAGAGCTGCTGGCGCCAGAGTAACCGTAATCTTGACCTCCAAAGGCAAAGCTCCCTCATTCCCCCGAATGTAACCACGCTCCTCAAAGCACCGATTTTCCAGGTTCCTTGGGAAATTAAAGGTGCCCCGTGCCCATCACTTCCCTCCCTGCTTTTCAGCATCCTCAGCGTCCTCCCTTCCATTCGCAGAGAACTAGCTGGCCGCTAGCGCGTGAGGTGTGAGGTCGAGGAGGGGAGCGAACGCCTTCAAAGTTTGGAAAAGTTTCCAAAGGGCTGGGGACGGGGGGGGCGGGGTGGGCAGGGGTGCCGCCTGCAAGAAAGGGGGAGGATCACCTGTTGATGGAGGGAAGAAAGTTAGCTTGGCCCCACCCCCCCGGGGCGCCCGGCCTCCACGCCCCGGCCCTGCGCTCACCTTGAGCCCGCGGATCTCGCCCAAGTGCAGCTGCAGGCGGCGGTTCACCTCGCGGATGAGGTTGCTGTGGTCCAGCATCGCGCTCACCTTCTCGGCCTCGGCGCGCCGCAGGCAGCGGATCAGCTCTTCCTTGCTCCACTGCAGCAGCTCCTCGTCAGACACTTTGGACAGGTCTTCCACCGCGGCGGCTGCGGACGAGCCGGCCGGGGCTGAGGGACAACTTTCCGCCGCCGCAGCCGCCGCCGCGCCTCCGGTCGCCTTCGACATGGTATCCGCGCGGTGGCAAGTGCGAGTGGATGTAGGAGGCGAAGCGACTCCCGAAGGCGCGGGCGCGGGGCTGCCTCCGCCCACACCCCTGTGCGCTCGGGCGAGTCAGCGGCACCGCCCAGGGGCCGCTGGGTTGGGGCGGCGGGGGTCGCGCTGGGCAGCCATCCTACCTCTCCATCCCCGCGCGCGCGCCCGTGCAACCCCCGGGCCCGGCAGCCGCCCGCTCGCTGCTGCCGAGGCGGGTCCCAACTCCGCGCAAGTCCATGGTGAGCGGCGCTGGGGAGCAGGAGCCGCCGCAGGAAATCCTCGAGGACAAGCGAAGGGCGCCCTGAGGCGGCACCCCTGTTCCGCTGCCCTCTCCTCCGCCCTAATTCGAGACCGTCGTCCCCCACACTATCGCACAAGCACTTTCCTCCCCCTCGCCCAACCGCAGCCCCCGGCTTCTCTCCTCTCCCAGCGGAGTAGGGCGCGCCGGGCTCTGCGGCGCCCCTGGGCTGCTCTAGCGATGCCGCCGCGGCTGCCCGAAGGCGGCCTGAGCTGTGCCCGCCGCCGCTGCCAGGCTGCTCCGGGAAGCCTTCAGTTTGCACGGCCGAGACGCGGAGGAGCGGAGGGCGGGGGGGGCCGGCGGGAGGAGGAGCCTGGAGCCCGGGCCACCCGAAGCCGGCAGCACCTCCAGTGCCGGCCGAACACGGCTGCCCCTCGACCCGCGCCCTCGAGGCGTACTCCCGGTTATCCCGCCCGGGAGGGCTGGGGGCGCGGCTGCTCCAGCGCCCGGGCGCGGGTGGGGCTGGAGAGACGAGGAGGTGCGGAGCTGTGGCAGCCCTGGCCTTGCGAGGCGCGCGCGCCACCGTGTGGCCGAAGGAGCTCCCTCCTCTGCCCGCCGCACTCCAGGCTCTTCACCGGGCAAGGGTGGGAGCTGCCCAACAAAATCAAGAGCTTTTTGATATTTGGAAGGATTGGGGATCGGGCAAGATGGGGTTTAGGGTCTGAGGAATAACCAGATGGTTGCACGTTGGTGAATGGAAGAAAAGGCTGTCGTCAAGGGAGAGGGAGGTGAAGAATCTGGATGTCCTAAAAAGAGGCTTAGGGACCACCCACATCCATCCCAGGCAAAATCCACTATTTTGTGAAGAAGTGTCAAGGGAAGTTGCTGGATTTTTTTAAATTTTATTTGAAAAATATCAAAGCCTTTAGGGGAAAATAGAATACCTTCATCTCCTGCTTCCTGAGGCCTGGATTTTAAGGTCAGCACAGTCACCTCCCCCCGGAGCAAATCAGGGCCCCCTCAGGCAAGCTGAAATTCCAGCCACGGAGATTTCCATTTTCCTCTGCGCTGAAAGCTGCCTTGTGTTCACTGGGTCAGCTTTTTATGATGGTAATTTCTGAGAGAAGAAACTCTTGAATCTCTGGGTTCTTTTACTGGCTATCCAATTATAAAGTTGGGTGGAACTGTCGCCAAGCTGAAAACATGTTTTTTGTCTAAAGAAGTGGATCAACTTGGCCCTAGGCATGTCATTTCTGGGATGGAGAGGGAGCCAGAAAACTGCAGGAGTCTAGCCTCCCTGGGAGTCATTTATCCAGGGTGCCGAGGGAAATTATCTCCGTATGGTAGGAGGAGAATCTAAATCAGAATCCCTCCACACGTGGGCAGCGTGTGTCCCTGGTAAAACTGCCATGAGTTAAAAGATGATGAGCAGAGACTCTGAGACCTGGCTTCCTCCAGAGCAAGGAAAGGTGATCCTGCTGCCATCTAACCAAGAGGACTTAAAATTCCACTCAGTTTGACTAAGCTTTAGGCAAATTTCTTCCCAACTGTAGCCCCAGACCTCCCTTTTCTCAGAGAATTTACTTTAGCAAATATTCTACTACATATTCTATCTCTGACCCTTTGACATGTAAACCTCCTCCCAGCCTCTTCTGAGTTGTATACCCTAGGTGTATCTTTTTCAGACCTGGGAGGCATCCCTTTGGAAATAATGTCCTACCTTCTCGTCCCTGGGGAGAGGCGGAGCTAAGGTCAGAGAGTTCTGTTATCAAACACAAATGGCCTCATTACAGGACCAGCCCATCTCCCAACCTCCTGCAGTCCTTTCCCAGTAGCCCACCTTAACCACCCTCCTCCTTTTGTTTCAGTGGAGTTGACTCATCCTCTCTCTCCGCTATTGCAGTAGTCTTGAAGAAAGACCTTCTTGCCTATTTAACTCTATCTGATACAATTTTTCTTTGACACTCCCCTTCTCTCTTGCCATGGAAGGCTTTCCTCAACCCAGTTTCTAAGACCAGTTTTGACACAGGAAGTGGCAATGAAACTCAGAAAACTATAAATCCTGTCTCTTATTAGTTGTTAGTTCTTGTTCTTGAACAAATAATCTAACCTTACTGGCCCTTGGCCAGCTAATGATACAATGTTTGGGAAGTGCTTCACCAAGTTACCCTACAGAAACGCAACCTTCTTATTACTGATCTGTCCTCTGAGCAGCCTCTTGTCTGCAAATGTGATCCAGGACTTCTGTTTATTCCTCCATCACAGGTTCTTCAAGAGTCCTAGTCTGTAATAAAATGAAACACCCAGCTTCATTCTCTGCTAACTCCCTTAGATCAGTTAACACCTAAGTGGATATTAGAAGGCAGATAGATGACTGAGAGGAGGAATCGGATGTGCACTGGAAGGACAAGAAAAGAGGAAAGCAAAGAAAATTCTCCACAAATTATATACACTAACACCTACTAGATCACCTTGAGATTTTATTATTTCTAATTTGGGTCATCGATTCAGGATAATTAATGAATGAATAATGTTGTTTCATGTTGCTAAGGTCAGCTATGGTGTCATTTAGGAGCTTCACTTGGCTGCTAAAAACCGAAATCTGAATAGCCATTTTAGTAAGGCATTTATTTTTTTTTATTAAATCATAGCTGCATACATTAGTGCAATCAAGGGGTACAATGTGCTGGCTTCATATACAATCTGAAATGTTTTCATTTAACTGTTTAACATACCCTTCATGACATTTTCTTAGTAATTGTATGAAGACATTTGTATTCTGCATTAAGTTTCACCTGTACCCTTCTAAGATGCACCATAGGTGTGGCCCCACCAATTACAATCCCTCCACCCCAACCTCTCCCCCCCTTCCCTTATTCTTGTGCTATAGATGGGTTATAGCCTTCATATGAAACCTTTAAATTAGCTTCATAGTAGGGCTGAGTATATTGGATACTTTTTCTTCCATTCTTAAGAAACTTTGCTGAGAAGAATATGTTCCAGCTCCATCCATGTAAACATGAAAGAGGTAAAGTCTCCATCTTTCTTTAAGGCTGCATAGTATTCCATAGTATAAATGTACCACAACTTATTAATCCATTCATGGGTCAATGGGCACTTGGGCTTCTTCCATGACTTAGCAATTATGAATTGGGCTGCAATAAACATTCTGGTACAGATGTCTTTGTTACAATGTGATTTTTGGTCTTCTGGGTATATACCTAGTAAAGGAATTATACGGTCGAATGGAAGGTCTATTTTTAGATCTCTAAGTACTCTCCAAACATCCTTCCAAAAGGAATGCATTAGTGTGCATTCCCACCAGCAGTGTAGAAGTGTTCCCTTTTCTCCACATCCACGCCAACATCTCTGGTTTGGGGATTTTGTGATGTGGGCTAATCTTACTGTAGTTAGGTGATATCTTAGAGTAGTTTTGATTTGCATTTCTCTGATGATTAAGGATGGTGAGAATTTTTTCATGATTCTGTAGGTATTGTGACTGTCTTCTTTGGAGAAGTTTCTCTTCAAGTCCTTTGCCCACCCCGAGATGGGATCACTTGTTCTTTTCTTGCTAATACGTTGGAGTTCTATGTGTATTCTTGTTATTAAAACTTTGTCAGATGCATAACTTGCAAATATTTTCTCCCATTCTGAGGGCTGTCTGTTTGCTATACTTACTATGTTCTTAGCTGTACAGAAGCTTTTTAGTTTGAGCAGGTCCCAGTAGTGTATTTTCAATAC
>CAUYRH010136900.1:0-28749 GCA_963574655.1 Perodicticus potto | reverse complement strand
CTGTGATGCCACGGCACTCTATCGCGGGTGACAGCTTGAGGCTCTGTCTAAATAAATAAATAAATAAATAAATACATAAATAAAATGTTTCTCAGGTTTTCATTGGGTTTCTTTTTAATTTATCCAGTTCTTTTTTACTTTAAATTGAATATGATTTTTTAAATAATTACATCTTTTTTTTTTTTTTTTTTATCTTTTTGGTCACTTTAAATTTGATGGTTGTGTCTTTTTTTCTTTTGGTGGGGTGACTGTCTTCTTCACTGCATCCCCTGGCTTTTCCTTACCTTGGCACTTTCCACTGGTGTGGGGCACTTTTCAGTGTGAGCTCAGCTTCACTGAGTGGTTTTATTTGTTTGTTTGTTTAGAGACAGGGTCTTGCTCTGTCAGGCTGGAGTTCAGTGTCATCTTCACAGCTCACTGCAGCCTCAGACTCCTGGGCTTAAGTGATCTTCCTGTCTCAGCCTTCTAAAGTGCAGGGCTACAGGCTGTGCCTCTGTACCAAGCCCAATGGGTGGTCCTCTCTGCTGGCTGTTTATGGGCTTGGCTGTGGAAGTCTCTGGCTGTTGCCATTGCTCACCTGGGGTCCTGGGTCCTATAGGTCTGCACCTGTTGCTGGTATTTCTGGGTGTTTGTTTCCTCCTCTTCACTGGCCGTGTGACCATCGTGTGGTGCGAGCCTAAGGGTTAGTTTTCCTACAGGTGACTTTTTATTCTCTCTGTCACCTACCTACAAGGCGAGATGGCCCAGTAGGTGGAGGCTATGGGCTTTATGCAGGGACTGAGTTCCAGGTCCTCCTTAATTTGTTCCACGGCCACATTTTGTGTCCCCATCTGCATGTGGACACCCTAGTTCTTGGGGCCACATGGCTGAAAGCTCTGTTGGCTGCAGCCACAGCTTCTTCCTAGCCTCTGGCTTTCTCTTTGTTCTCACCCCCTAGAAAATCCCTTTCTCCTTCTTTTCTCTCATCCTTTCAAAATTTTCACTTTGATTCCTTTGCATCCAGTATTCCTGTGTGTTCATAGTGGGAGGATGGGGGGTTGGGCTGCTTTGTCGACAGCAGCACCTTCACAGGCTCAGGTGTGAGCAGACGGAGAGACACCTGGAAGGTTCTGGCTTGTTGTGTCTGTTAGACCCAGCTGGCTTCAGAATCCCTTTGCAAATACTTGATTGACTCGGCCTACATCAGCTTTAGAACCATCACCCTCGGCTGCTTCATGTGTGTCAGTATAAAACTTTGTGCCTGCAGTTGTGGGCACAGTGTTCCCAGCACTGGCGTATGTTTCCATGTGGAAAACTGAGCAGCAGGTTTGAAGTTTGAGGGCCGGCAATTCTTTCTGGTCCTTCACATTCTCTTTTCTTCCACATACCATCACCCTCCAATCCCTGCTGGGCTTCAAGGAGGACTTTCTGATTCTTTTCTGAGCTCCTGAAAGTACCCAACAAGTACATATGTTATTCCAGCAAAGCCTCGACATTTGTGTATAAGAAATAGTTTGCATGTGTGACGGCTCGGCGCCTATGGCTCAACAGGCTAAGGTGCCAGCCACGTACACCTGAGCGGGCGGGTTCGAATCCAGCCCGGGCCCACCAAACAACAATGACAGCTGCAACCAAAAAATGGCCAGGCGTTGTGGCGGGCGCTTGTAGTCCCAGCTACTTGGGAGGCAGAGGCAGGAGACTCGCTTGAGCCCAGGAATTGGAGGTTGCTGTGAGCTGTGATGCTACAGCACTCTATCCAGGGTGACAGCTTGAGGCTCTGTCTCAAAAAAAAAAAAAAAGAAAAGAAATAGTTTGCATGTGTGCATATGGAGGCCTGTAATCTCTTATCCTGTTAAAAAAAAAACTTTCCATAAATTAAATTTAACAGGGTTTATTTAGGAAAGAATCATTCTCAATTGGGCAACTGCAGAAGCAGCAGAGGTTCAGAAGACTCCACTCAGCAGGGCTCCACTGCCGTGACTAGCTGGGGCACCCTTTAAAGAGAATGTGCTCCTGTCAGGCTTGCAGTGTGTCCACCTTGCAGAGTTAGGCTCTGGCCTGTCAGTTGCAGTGTTTCTGCTCTCTGAGTTAGCTGCAGGTCCATGAGCAAGGACTCAGGTACAGAGGCAGCTCAGGCCAAATTTATTGAACAATCCAAACTTTTGGGTCCACATGTGTTTTGGGTTTTGTAATATTCTAGAATTTAGAAAGGTCAGGTGCTGGATGTGCTGGGCATCAGGCAGCACCCCACAGGCAGTAGCCATCTACTCGCGATGTATACATGAAGCAAGATTCCTAATACCCTGCAGGTATACCGCTTCATGCAAGTTTCAGATTTTGCTACCAAATAAAATTGCTCCAAACAGACAAGGATGCAGGCTCAGTGGGTGGTTGAGGACATGCAGGTGTGTCACTGACCTTGCAGCCTGCTCCACCAGCAAGCATGGCCCCATTAGCATCTTCTAGCGTCTGTCCTTCAGCATCAACTCCTTCCCTTTGCCACGAGAAATGATAGGTTTCTTGTCTTGGTAACATTCTGGCCTCCAGACATCTCTGGCCTAGTGCTAGCAGGTTCCCCCTCCCTCTGCCCTGCCTTTCCCAGCCTCAGCCTCTTCTCTCCACCCTGTATTTTCAGTCTTCCCAAGAGGCTGAACCCGTCTTCCTAGTCTTCTTTTTTTTTTTCTTCCTGACATGGCTCTGCCACATCTTGGACACTCTGTTCCCTTTCTCCCATGTTTTTGCCTGTCACCTGATTGCTTGTGATTCCTGCTCCAGTCCATGCCCTGGTCATCTCAGCCACTGTGGCCTCTTGGTGTCCGGTGCCCTCTGCATGGGAATCCAGTCCCTCTGTCCTCAGCTGTAGTTTCCTGCCCCCACAGTGTTCCCTGGTGGGATTCCCCTTTTGCTGTTTACACACATTCTCCAGGTCAAAACAGGAGTGATACTTAGTTATATACAGTAACGCAGGAAACCCTTCACCTCCCCCCACCCCAACCCCTTCACTTCTAACATACGTATCTTTTCATACATCACTGGCTCTCAGCTCTCACATTTCATCCATCCCTTGCTCTTACTCTCAGGCGGTGCCTTTCTCTCTCTCTCTCTCTCTCTTTCTTTCTCTATCTTTTTTTTTTTTAACCCAGCGAGATTATACCTGATGAATTGTTTTGTGGTTTGCTTTCTCACTTAAGACCTCTCTAGATGAGTAGATGTGCTCAACCTACTTCTTTTTTTGTGGCATACTGTGTCTATAGCACCATCACTGTTGCCTTCTTCCTCTCCTAATGGGCACAGCAGGCATGCCCAGCATCCCTGCACACCCATTGGTCTCCCCAGCTGATGCGTGTGTGTTCCCACTGCTGTGATTACTAGGAGCAGGTTCCAGTGCACTGGCCACATGTGCCATTCCCCTCCTACCACTGCTCGGGAGACGTCTGACCCTTGCCCTCTCCTCTTGCCCAAGGGTGGGTGCCCTGCCCCAGGCCTCGAGTTTCTGCCCCCAATGCCCTGTCAGAGTGCCCTATGCCCTCTCTGCTCTCATTTTGTCAGGACTTCCGGGCTCACACAAGGTCTTCCTTTCCTACCAGGCCCTCCCTTTTGTTCCAAGAGGCCCTGGCAGGCTGGGCTGACTCTATCATTCCTTGGGCCCAGGGCTGGCAGGTGGCACATCCGCTCAATGCTGGCCATGCTTGTATTGATATTGAAACTCCAGTTGGCAAAGCCTCGCGGCTTATTTTCTGATAGAGGTGTGTCTACCCTTTGACTTCTGGGTGAGATTGAGAAGGGCAATAAATGTTAAGAACAAAATGAAATTAGGCTCTAAAGAGCTAAATTAATCCTTTTTAAACTATATAAAACTCCTTATGCCTGTCTGCATACGTATGTGTAATTCAAGCCAGTGTCTAGTGAACAGAAAGGAGAAGACGCTGCTGTGCATGAGATAAGCCTGCAGACGTTGGCCCCCGGCAGACCCACTTAGTTGCAGATGCAGGAGAGGACATCTCAGGCCAGCTGCTTCCCTCCCCAGGAGTGGGACAGAGAGAGCAGGACATTGTGAACAAAAGTGAAATTACATCATAGAGAACAGGCACCAGGGAGAGTCTGGGACAGAGCCTGCATCTTTCCCCTCGGCCCCAAAGGCTGCTCAGCTAGGAAAGGAACAGGAAAGAGGAGAAAGCTTTGGTCCTTTTCTGTAGGCTTCACAAAGCAGCCACTCATAGATCCCATGGCCTTTCCTGTGGGTTTGGTTCTTTCTCTAAGACCCCCAGGTTGTGCACAGACTCCCAGTACTAGGCACACAGTGGTCCCTCTGGCAACTTGACAGCTGTGCCCCCGCTTGCCCCTGAGAATGCTACCAGGAAGGGCCACTGAGGTAGTAGTGGGCCCCCATGCCAGGCAGGGGTCAGGCATCAGGGGTACCCTCCTCACCTTGACAAACCTGGGTCAGCTGTGGGTGGTGTGATCTGCTTATGGATGACCCTGTCTGCTCACTGCTTGAGGGGTACACATATCAAAAAGTACCCTCCAGATGGACTTGTGGAAATGTATGGATGAGCACATCAGCTGAGCTGTGAGAACTCTGCCCTAGGTGTCACCAAAGTCTGTCCAATGGCTTAGCACTGAGCTGGCACATTGAGGAGATAGTGATCTTGTGAGGGATATATGCAGTTGGCATTTTAAAATGAGGGTACATGTTAAATCTAAGTGTAGAATATAAATGTCTTAACACAATAACTAAGAAAATGCAGTGAAGGCTGTATTAACCAGTTTCACGAGAGTATTTCTTTTTTTTCTTTTTTTTTTTTTTGTAGAGACAGAGTCTCACTCTATTGCCCTCGGTAGAGTCCTATGGCGTCACAGCTCACAGCAACCTCCAGCTCCTGGGCTTAGGCAATTCTCTTGCCTCAGCCTCCAGAGTAGCTGGGACTACAGGCACCTGCCACAAAGCCCGGCTATTTTTTGATGCAGTTTGGCCGGGGCTGGGTTTGAACCCCCCACCCTCAGTGTATGGGGCCGGTGCCCTACTCACTGAGCCACAGGCACCGCCCCAATGAGAGTATTTCAAGTTGTATATAAAACCAGCACATTGTACCCCATCATTGCATTATTGTACACAGATTTAATTAAAAAAAAAAAAGAAAAGAAAATGAGGAATTGTACAGGAATCTCCACCTAGCCACAGGTACCGAGGGGCCCAGTTTAGGACAAGAAGAGGCAATTTCAAATCACAAGGTAGCCAGGTGGGCAGAGACATAACCTGGTTCTGGTCCTGTGAGATGCAGGAGTGGTTGGAGAGCACTGAAGTCAGCTCTGGAGTTTGCTGGTGAGGGAGGCCAGTGATCCTGACGTTACACTATTTCCTAGAAAGGGAGCTAGAGTTGGCAGGACAGGCTTGAGCTCCTTCTGTGTTAATTAACCAGAGTGACAATGTACCTGAGATAAGAAACCCACTGTGCTGTGGTGGAAACCTGGCCTGGCCCCTCTCATGCAGTCTCAGAGGCAGTCTCAGGGAGCTGAGTCAGTCCAGTTGGGGTTTTTGAAGGACCCCTCTGCACCTTCCAGTAACAGGCATCACTTAGGCCTTTTGCCTCACCCACTGCACGTTACCCTCCAACTCCCACTGTAGTAAAGGTGGCTAGTCTTGCCTGTGCACATCCCAGAATAGTTCCCTTACTAGTTCCTCTTATAATTACTTTGTTAACTTAAATAATACTTGAAACTCATGCTTTTTGATCTCTTAATAAAAACTCTGGACTGTATCTCCCCCCACCCGCCTGCATGTGCACACACAAATTTGCACACTCTCTCTTTGAACGTTCACAGCCACTTCATGATCTAATTTCAAGAGAGAAGACTCACAATAGTTTACTTACCAGGGTTTGTTGCTGATGGCCGTGGCAATGGCTGTCCTTATGGAAGGTTTGTAGAAGCCACTGTTCTGTTGGGAGTCGTGGGCAGATGCTGAATGGGTACACAGGTGTATTTGTAACTTCTCGGCCTAGCTTTGTTAGCTTGGCAGTGGTAGTTGTTTTCGTTAGTATGCGTTAAAATGAGCGTCTTTGTGTGGACAAGGAAGCAGATTCAGCCTTCCTGGGAGCAGGGGCCGAGCGTAACTCAGTCTTTCTGTCTTGGTAGCCAGGAGCCCATCTCATCGGCCAGCTTTACCATGGCTGACCTAGTTCCAGACCTGCAGCACATTCTTTTCTGGATGTCTAACTCCATCGAGCTCCTGTACTTTATCCAGCAGAAATGCCCACTGTACATGCAGAGCATGGAGGAGCAGCTGGACGTCACAGGTACGGCTGGTGCTACTGGTGGCCGCACCAGTGCCCCCAGGCCTAGTGAGCGTGGTAGCTTCTCACCGTCTTCTGCCAAAGCTAGCCTTGATAACAGGGATGAATTCATACCAGGGCTTTCTCAGCTTCTGGCTGGCGTGTGTCAGTTGTTTGGGGGCCAGCACTGGTGATTTGGGTGGGTCTAGGACCTCTCAGCCATGGTGTGTGGGTGCCCATCTGTCCCCTCATCCCAAGTGCTCTGAGTGGTGGCGTCACTTTGACTGCATCCCCACTCTGTTCTGCTTGCAGGAAGGCGGCAGGGTGGGGTGGGTATGCAGGTCATTCAGTAGGGGAGACACATGAACACATTCAGTAGCGGGCCACCATGCCTATAAGGTACACCGTGATTTCAGAAAGGAAGAATATTGACAGTCATCTTTGCAAAATGGTAATTGTGTCAGTTTAGAGATTAAATGTGGGAAAACATGCATTTGGGGGTTTCTGAAACATAGTAGGAAGTGTTCTAAAAGAGACTAAGAGAGAGCAGTCCGGACCAGGGCAGTCTGGGAGGGCTTCATGAATGTGGCATTGGGGCTGGGCGTTGAGACTGGGTTAGGATTTCGGTGGCTGTGTCTCCAAAGGACTAGGCCTGGAAAAGGCCTGGGACAGGGCTGAGAGGAGCACAGGACCACTTGAGGACAGGCCCTCAGGGACTTTGGCCTCATGTGGGTAGCCTTAGCTTTGCCCCTACATAGCTTTGTTCTGCCGTAGTCACCCCTGCCCCTCACCTCTGTGGAGCTCCAGGCTGTTCAGGCCCTTCCAGGTGCTGTAGGGGGTCCTGAGCAGATGTGGCTCAGTGGCCCTGGGCACATTGAGAGCTGCCCTCAGACTGTGTCTCTGAACCTCAAGGCACCCTCGAGCCAGATGGGGCCTGGCCAAGGTGCTCCCATGGACATGATTTGCTGGAAGCTGTAGTCTCTGTATACTCAGCTGTGTCCCCAGGAGACAGCTGTGGCTCCAACTCAAAGAAGCTATGAGCGCATAAGGCTAGCGTGAAGTCCTGGGCCTGGCTTCATCATGGATGTTGAGTCCCTGCTGTGCTGCATGGGGAAGGTTTCCTGAGGAGGGGCTGAGGCATCTGTGCAGTGACCACATGGTAGGAATGTGGTTAGGATAGGATCCTGCTTTGCCTCTGGGGGCTGATCCTCAGACCCTGTGTGGGGGTGGACAGTGGGTCTTGGGTTGTAGGTTGAGGGCATGCTAGGAAGGCAGAGCCAGCTGGGATCTGTCTGTGCTACTTCTGTTCCATGGGGGGTTCTTATCCCCTCTCCACAGAGAAGGGGGTGGTGAGACCTTTCTGGGTGCTCCTAGGGCCTTGGCACCTGAGCTTCTGTGGATCATGGAGGGAAGTGTGGCCCTCAGCATGGATCCTCCCCAGTCCTGGTGGGAATTTAAGGCCTGTGGTATTTGATACTATCCTCTTAGGCAGATGTGAGAGGCAGCCAATGGACCTCCCAGGGAAAGGCAGCCTCTCCCTGTCCACAGGGCCTAGGTCTAAAGCAAATCTTTCTTCTGATTTCCCCCCACTCTAAAATGTGACCTAAATGACTGCACTTGCATAAGGCTCCAAAGCAAGGGCCATATCCAGCTACCTGGCCCCTCGGGCCTCCCCCAGGGCACTGGTCCTTTCTGGAGTCCAGCACTGGTGTCCTCAAGGGCCTCAGCTGCCCAGGTCAGTATTGTAGCAGCAGGAGGGCTCTAAAGTGGCTGAGACTCCCTCTGAAGTGGACAATGGCCTAGGAGCACCTGGGCCCCAGCTGATCTTCCAGGGCCAAGGCCAGTTCAGGGGGACGATGACAGGGAAATCCCTTTTTTGTCCTGACTTTTAAAGAAAGATCCAGTTCAGGGCACTGGCTTCTCTACCTCCATGATTTTTGGGCTCCACATTCTGGGCAAGTCTCCTGCTGACGCCCTTTCCAAGCAGCTTTATGTCAGAGACCTGCTCTGCCACTTTAGGCAGCTGAGCCTTGTCTGGGGACCTGCCTTGGCTGCTTTTCATGAGAAACGCTGCCCTGGCTGCCTTAGCCACTGCCGATGGTCTTGGGGAGGAAGTTATTTTTGGTCAGGGGCCTGGTATTGTTGAGCTCAGTTGATGAGTGTAAGGGAGTGAGCTCCTGCCCACCTCGCCTTTCTCGGGAGACCACTTTTGAGGGATGCCACAGGGTCTGGTTGTCATGAGCAAAGTAGGTGCTGGAAAACCTGAAGGAAAATAGCATCCACCAGAGGGCGAAGGGGAGGTCAGTAGCCCTCTGACCTTTTGCAGGACATGTCTTGGGAAGAATTCTAAAAACATCTGTCGTGTCCTGAGAGCTGATGAGATGGCTGTTGTCTCATCATTCAGCAAACATGTTTTTGTCCAAAGCTATTACCCAGGCGGCCTTATCCGCCTATCTCAGGAGGAGACGGCATTTGTTGTATCCATTTAGGATTCTCCGGTATTCTCTCCTCATGGCTGAGGTTCAGTGCCTTTACCTTGGAGGTGGGACTGTTTCCTCACGCCCCAGAGGGATGCCCAGTCCTAGGGCCGTAGGAAGTGGGGAAGGGATTGCAGGCCTACAGGTCCTCTTAGAGGCTTGTGGGTGTCAATGACTTAGAAATCCCGGTGGAGCTGGCGCCACAGGCAGGAGCATCTCGGAGATTCCATCCTATGCAAGAGCTCTGCCTGCCCTTCCTGCCATTCCCACAGCCCCTTTCTCTCTTCCCTCAGTGTTTCCCCTTGCCCCAGGGAGCCACGTGTGGTCAGGGCACTTGCCCCACTGATGGCCCTATGGCAGATGGCAATGTCTTGGCTCGGCTGCAAATCTGTTTGGGTGGCTCTCCTTCTGGTCACTGGTCTGGGCCAGCCTTGCATTTCTCTGAAGGAAGGTAGGAGCATTGCAGCTGGTAAAGAGCCCAAGAGCTTGTTGTCCCCCAGGCCCTGGGTCCCCTCCAGCTTCCCGGGGAGGTTGCAGGCAACAAATGAGACTCCTTGGGCCAGCCCCTAGCAAGAGACCTGGTGGTTCTGGGGGACTGAGCCCACAGAGTGGGCTTGGTGGACAGGAGCAGGGCAGCAGAATGAAGATAGTGGAAACATGTCCATGTGCTTTGTGTGGCTGTTGGCTGAGGCGGAGGTCAGCTGCAGTGCCTCTGAGTTGCTGGCAATCCCCTAGCAATCTGCCTGGCAACAGGGCAGCCTGGTCCTGTGGGAAGGAGGCCCAGCTCAGGATGTCCTGCAGACCAGAGCCCCCCTCATAGACCTGACAAGAGGTCCTATGGTGTAAGTCTTCTGGAAACACTTGGTGGACCACACCTCCATATAAGGAGTGAGGATCTGAGGGGATGAAGAAGCACAGAGGCAGGACAGCTGGTGCCCTGTCTGGGTCCCTTCCTAAGAGCCTGAGGGACCCCACCCACTGAGACCACCAGGGTGCCCCCTCACGTTCTGGAAGGCCCCAAGGTGAGACTTCACCCTGGTGAGGGCCTCTTGCTTTATGGGAGCCGCTGCCCAAAGGGAAGGAATCCACTGATTCCCTCTTCCAACCCTGGTAGCAGGACAACCCCTGAGCCTGCCATCTCAGCCTCAGCTGCACCCGCTTCTACCCAGAGCCAAGCCCTGTCTGGCTGGCCAAAGATTCAGCAATATCTTCCCAGCAGTGTCTCTGCCTGAGGGGAAGGTGGTATGGGTTTCTTTTCTCTTGAAAGAATGATACTACTCTAAGGAGTGACGCTCTTTGCCCTGTGTCCCAAGTGAGAAGTGGGGTGTGGGGTAGGGGGTTAGAATCTGCTATTGCAGACACAGCTGGTCAGGACAGAAAACTCATTTGTACATGTGGGTTAACAAGCCTCTGACTCACTTGGGGATCTGTGGGGGCATGGAGCTGCCTGTGCAGCATCTGCCTTCCTGAGACTCTGCCCCTCAGGAGGGCACAGGCATGTCTGTCTGGGCACTGCCACAGCCTAGGGTCAGCCAGTTTACCATGGCTCACAACCTCATGGAGGTGAGCCTGGTGAGGGTGTCAGTTGGTACTTTCAGGGGGACCTGGTGGATGGCAGAGTGGCCATCTGTGGCTGGGTGTGACCGTTGGTGCTGGTGTTTCTCCGCAGGATCCAAGGAGTCGCTGTTCTCCTGCACGCTGACGGCCAGCGAGGAGGCCATGGCCATGCTGGAGGAGGTGGTGCTGTATGCCTTCCAGCAGTGCATCTACTACATCTCCAAGGTGCAACCCTTGCACAGCTCTTTCCCAGCTTGCCCCTTATTTGCTCAATCCTGCCCCTTGAAACATACCCCCTGCCTCCCTCCACTTTCTGAGCATTAGAGAGAGAGGCCCCATGTAGGGCACAAGGGTTGTGGGCTGCTGCCCTCCAGAACCACTAGTGCCAGAGGTGCCACTGGTCTCCTTGTCTCTGAGCTGCTGTGGGTACATCAGGGGTACTCCTGGGAGGTGGCATCTTCCCCTGCAGGGCCCACAGGGCTATTTCCATCCCCTGGGATGATCCCCATCCTTCCAGTTACTGCCTCTGGGTGCTTCCCGAGGTCATTTGAGTCTTTGGCTTAGCAGGTGCCCTGGCCACATCCTGTCTCTGCTCCCAGAAGCCCTGGGAGGCAGCTCCTGTGGGGGTTTCCCCACTGGACAGAGGAAGGAGCCACAGCTGGCACAATGGGTGCTGTGGGGTGGCGGGGTTCTTTCCCTCTTATCTGGCAGTGCCCTGGAGAGGCTGTTGTTCTCTTGCCCCTAGTCCCTGTACGTCTGCCTCCCAGCCCTTCTGGAATGCCCCCCATTCCAAACAGAATGCAGGGAGAGCTGGAGCTCTGCCCCTGAGCTGCCTGAGGAGCTACGCCGCGTCGTGTCCGTGTACCAGGCGGCCCTGGACCTCCTGCGGCAGTTGCAGGTGCACCCTGAGGTGGCCTCACAGATGCTCTCCTACCTTTTCTTCTTCTCCGGCACTCTGCTTCTCAACCAGCTCCTCGACAGGGGTGAGGGCTGAGTGCCCACAGAGGGTGGGCTCCAGGAACTCATTCCTACAGTGACTCCTGGGGGACAACTCTGCCGTGGCTGGGGAATCCTGTTTTCAGAGGATCTGGGGTCCATAGTGGGTGTGGAGGAAGGCTGAGGCCCAAAGGTGGGACATGTCACTCAGAGCATGTCCTGTGGGAGCTATGGTCCCTTTAGGTTTCAGAGAGGCCGTAGCTGAGAGGTTTCCTCCCTTTTCCTATGACAGGGAGGAAACACGCCCAGAGAAGTCATCAGATTATCTCACAACAGTCAGAGCCAGGGTGGAATCCAACAATATCCAGCCTTAAAGACTCTGACCTTTTATCCTGCTTTCCTGAGCTGACATTCCTCCATCACCTGCTGGGGATCAGGGGCACTAGTTGCTTTCAGCTAAGGACTGCTGCTGGGGTTACAGGGAGATCTGAGCTGGCCAGTTGCCTTGAAAATTGCTACAAGTTTTCACATCTTTCCTGCCCTCAGTCACCAGAGTATTACCTTCCTGTTCTCCTTCCCTCCCAGGCCCCTCCTTGAGCTGCTTTCACTGGCCCAGAGGTGTCCAGGCCTGTGCCCGCCTGCAACAGCTCCTGGAATGGACTAGGAGCGCTGGCTTCGAGGAGGCTGGACAGCACTTCTTCCGGAAGCTCTCCTGTACCCTCAACTTGCTGGCCACTCCCAGGGCCCAGCTTGTGCAGGTAGGAGGCACAGGTGGTTCAGTAGATGCAGTGAGTGTAGTGGGGATGGGGTCCAGGTGTTTCACAATTGGGTCACTGGCTTATAGACCAGATCAGGAGGCCAGGGACCTGGCTTCAGGTCCCAGAAAATTAACATGTTCTATAGATAATTTGTGAAGTTGTTTCCATTCCACAGCTGTCCACCCCAGCAGTAGGCAGGATAGTGGCCTTGAAGATGTCTGTGTGCAGGCCCCAGGATTGTTGACATGTTACCCATATGCCCAAGGGGACTGATTGTAGATATGAGTAAGATTAAGGACTATGAGATGAAGAGAGGACCATGGATTATTCTGGTGGCCCAACCTAGCTAGTCAAGTCCATGATTGATCAGAGAAGGATGGAAGGAGGAAAAGGGACTTGGCCCCTATGGCTGGCTCTGTAGGTGAAGGAGGGGCCCTGAGCCAAATGTTGTAATGGAGAAGCTGGGATGGCCCCAGGTGATAGTCAGCATGGAAACATGACCTCAGTTCTACAACCACAGGAACTGAATTCTCACGGCAAACAGAACCTCCCCCAGAGCCTCAGAAGACACAAAGGTTGGCCTACACCTTGATTTTGGCCCAGTGAGACCATGGCCCAGTGAAGTCCATGCTGGACTTCAGACCAACACAACTGTGAGATGATCCACTTGTGTTGTGGTCATTTGTTACAGCAGCAGCAGGAAACTGACATGCCCTCACCACTTACCTCCTACCTTCCCTTGACACAGTCAGCACAGAAAATCAGTGGAAATGAGACTGATGGCTTCTCTTCTTGCCTGTAAGACTTGAATCATGCTTGGGGTAAAGGTGAGAGTGGCTATAGGAAAGCCCAAGAGGAAATCTGGTTTCTGTGCTATCTGGGAAGGTGCATTTGAACATAAAGCATAATGTGGATACTTTGCATATTTCCAAGCAAACCCCAGAGCTGATTCCAGAGTAGCCAGCTTAACCCCAAAGTCATAAGGGCAGAATGGCCCTTTCAGTTTGGTATCAAAAACAGAGCAGTCCACTACACAAGCATCAAAGCATACAAACTCTCACTTGCAAGTCCTGTCAGTATCATTATGAGTTATGACAATAGCTATTGCAAAGTGTTACAGGCTCTGCCTGTTCTTCCTCATTTAATCCCCACAGCAGCCCTTTGGGGGGGACAGAGTGCTGCTATCCCTGTTCTACAGATGCTAAAGCAGAGGTCACAGAGCATGTGTCTTTTATTCATTCAGCAAATATTAAAAATCTATTATATGTTAGGAACTATATATTTTACTGAAGCTTTTTTTAAGTTATTTATTTTTTTCATTATAAAAGTGAAGCACTTACTATAGAAAATTTCAAAAGTGAGAATGTCTGGATATGTATTGCAGAGTTGCATGAATTGAATTTTATTCTCCCATGATATCACTAAACAAAAGTAAAGCAATGTATTTTAATGGCATTAATCCATAGGACAAAGAATATAGTAGAAGAGGTGAAGGCAATACTATTTTGGAATCTAGAAAGCAGAAAGGTGAATAGCAGCTGCTTTAGCTGATCTGAGAAAGCTGACTTGGGAGAAGCAACCCAGTTTTCAGGAAATCGCCAAAGGCTTAGGAATTTTTAGCAAATACCTCTGGAAATTGTTGAAAAAAATCGGGGCTAAAGAGAAGAACAGCTTGATGGGCATTTTGAACAGTACTGATGCTTGCCTGGACTGGATAGGGGTGAGCCTGTACCTCTCGTGAGGACAACTTGCACAGCCAGAAAAAATACAAAAGTCATTTGTTTAAAGGCATCTGAGAGCTGCTGAAGGATTAGAAAAGGAACAGATCTGCAGAGGGAGAACCACAAAGAGCTGAACTGAGATTCACTGCTGCCTTCTCCCTGGGGGCATTTGCTGTTCTGGGAGCAGGTTCTGTGTGAGGCTGAGAGTTCAAGCTTTGTCCCAGCAGGAGGCCACTGCTGGGAAAAGAGAAACCCAAACAGCATTGGCCATCTCACAGACTAGAGAGACAAACTCAGAGACTGTAGGGGCCTAAAATGCATGGCAAACCTTCCCCTTAAGCCATTTTCCAAAAATCTGAATCTGTAGGACTTTAAAACTAAACAAAAAGCTTTGAAAAGCAGAGTGGAATTTGTGGTAGTTTGATAATGCTGAGGAGACAAAGATTAGAACTTAGGACCCTTTAAGTAGTAAACGCCAGGCTCTCAACTCAGTAAGTTGAAACTCTGAGATAAGGATCAAGCAGAAGCCACCCAAGCCTCACCAAAACCTTGCCTAGCCCCTGTGCAGCTTACTCTGGCTGCATTAAGTTGATCACCAACAATGAACTACAAAGTATCAAACCTGTGGGCTGCAGTTAAAGCAGTTCTAAGAGGAAAAGTTATAGTCACAAATGTGTATATTAGAAAATAATGCTGAGAATGAATGATCATGAAGTGAGAAAAAGAACAACAGATCAAAACCCAAGAATGTAGAGGAAGCGATAGATAAAAGTAAAAATCAGTGAAATAGTAAACACATATATAGCAGAGAAAAGCAATAGAACCAAAAGTTGGTTCTTTGAAAAGTTCATTTATTTATTTTATTTTATTTTTTTGAGACAGAGTCTCACTCAGTCACCCTTGGTAGAGTGCTATGGCATTATTGCTCATAGCAACCTCAAACTCTTGGGCTCAGGTGATCCTCTTGCCTCAGCCTCCCAAGTAGCTGGGACTACAGGCGCCCACCACAATGCCTAGCTATTTTTAGGGATGGGGTCTCACTCTTACTCAGGCTCGTCTCAAACTCATGAGCTCAAGTGATCCACCTGCTTTGGCCTTCCAGAGTCCTAGGATTATAGGCGTGAGCCACTGTGCCCAGCCTAAAAAGTTTAATTACAAAAGTGAAAAAACACAGATTACTGTTATCGAAAATCAAAAACGGTACATCATTTAGATTCTACATTAAGAATTAGTAGTAAGAAGATACCACCAACTTTATATTGATAAATCTGACATTTTAGATGAAATGGACAAATTAGAAAAAGAACACATAGTAAAACTGATACAAGTGGAAATAAAAAATCTGAATAATCAGGCAGCGCCTGTGGCTCAACGAGTAGGGCGCCGGCCCCGTATTCCGAAGGTGGCAGGTTCAAACCTGGCCTTGGCCGAACTGCAAAACAAAAGTTTGTGGCAGGTGCCTGTAGTCCCAGCTACTCAGGAGGCTGAGGCAAGAGAATCGCCTAAGCCCAGGAGTTGGAGGTTGCTGTGAGCTGTGTGACGCCACGGCACTCTACAGAGGGCAATAAAGTGAGACTCTGTCTCTACAAAAAAAAAAAAAAAAAATCGGAATAATCCTTTATGCATTAAAGAAATTACATATTATTTTAAAACCTACCTACAAAGGAGATTCAAGACCCAGATGGTTTCATTGGTTAATTATTTTAGACATTATAGAAAAAAATAATGCCATTATTACCTAGCTTCTTTTAGAAACTAGAAAAAGAGGAAATACCATCTCATTTTTAAACATCAATCCAACCTTGATACCAAAACCTGAAAAGAGATTGTAAGAAAGGAAAACTATGCATGAAAGATGAGCAACTTAATCATCAGAGAAATGAAATTCAAAATCTAAGTGTTTTAAGCCTCAAAATATCAGAATGTTAAAAAAAAAAAAGCCCATACCAATCATTGGTGAGGAGGTATAGCAATTCAAATAGTAACATGCATCATAGTGGGCATTAAAAATGAGTGTCACCCCTTGAGAAAGCTATCTGGCAGGATCTATGGCTCTGACTGTGTGCACCTGCTCTGATGTAGCAGTTCTGCCTATCAAACGCTTCACTTCATATCTTACGGCAGCCTGTCTGGGGTGTTTACGGTTGCATCGTTCACAATTTCCTCAAACTAGAACAGCACATATTCATCAACAGTGTAATGGAGAAACACAGCATAGTAAGAAAGGGGGGAGGGTCTTCATCACAGTAAAATACTCCAGAGCAACGAGACTGAGCGAGTGTGTTACAAGGAGCTACAGCAGTGAGGCTGGAGAAACAGGAAGAGGAAGCAAAGGCAGGAAGATTAAAGGACCAGCATCTGAACAGTAGGAGTCCAGAAAGAGCAGACAGGAGATGGTAGCCAGGAAGGAAGACAGCCAGCTCCAGGCGGCTTCCCAGACCTGACCACTGGTCCCCTGCTGAAAAGAGAGCACCTGCACCAGGATTCACATCCCAGAGTTTCAGAGCAGTGTGGCACAGGGCACCTGCAGGGTTCTGGAGGGGAGCAAATACAGGAGGCCTCTGACAGAGCAGCAGGGGGGGTCAGGAGACAGAGGAGCTGCTACCAAAATTCTGCAACGATCTCTAGTCTGGAATTCTCTGTCAGCCTGGCTGCCAGTGAGTGTGAAAGTGGAATGAAAACATTGTTCACCCAGTAGGGCCAGCAGTTTCCCAGCAATGCACCTTTTTCTGTAAGTTACTAGAGGATCTGCCACAGAAATAAGGGAATAAACCCAAGACCAGAAGAAATGAGTTCCAGGAGATGGGGAGAATCCCAAAGGAATGGTGATGGAGGTCCTGGTGCAGATGTTTTAATTTTTTGTTTGTTTGTTTGTTTTTGAGGGGGAAGACAGTCTCACTTCGTCACCCTCAGTAGAGTGCTGTAGCGTCATAGCTCATAGCAACCTCAAACTCTTAGGCTCAAGTGATTCTCTTGCCTTAGCCTCCCAAGTAGCTGGGACTACAGGTGCCTGCCACAATGCCCGGCTATTTTTCTTTCTTTCTTTTTTTTTTAGAGATGAGGTCTCATTCTGGCTCAGGCTGGTCTGGAATCTGTAAACTCAGGCAATCCACCCACCTTGGCCTCCCAGAGTGCTAGGATTACAGGCATGAGCCTCTACGCCTGGCCCTAGACGTTTTAATTTAATTGGACAAATTCATCCTTTCTTTAAGTCCCTGTCCCCTGAATGATTAAAGTTTCTGCTTTTCAGCCATGTCTTTAACCTACTTGATTTCTTTTGTACCGTTCAAGGTGGGAATCCAATGTGACTCCTCCCCAGTGCGCTGCAGGGCTGTGTAAGCTGGCCCTTGGGAAAGGAGGCCATGTTCACTGGGCAGGGATTCTGTGGCGCCCATTTAGCCTGTGACAGCAGTGGTTGCCCCATGAGACACCTAGGGTGACCTGCTGTGATACTGTCCTCCTCACTGAGCTGGCTGCACTGGTCCTTGGTATGCCCACTGCCCCCTGGGAGGAGAAGGATGCCAGGCATGCTGGGCCCAGATCCTTGCCCTGGCTGGCTATCCTCAGTACACCATGGGACAGACCCTCCCTGGGAGTGGGGCTGTGCCAAGGGGCCATGTGGGTGCCTGGAGGTTTTTGACCATAAGCTTCTTCTTATCACCCAGATGAGCTGGGCAGCCCTGCGGGCTGCTTTCCCTGCCCTGAGTCCAGCACAGCTACACTGGCTGCTGACTCAGTACCAGCTGGCCTCGGCCATGGGGCCCACGAGTGCCTGGGAGCCAGGGGCCCGGGACAGCCCTGCTGCCTTCAAGTCAGGTAAGTCCCTGGCTCAGGGGCAGGAGCCTGAGACTGAGGGTGCATTGGCGTATCCATCCTCAGGTGGCCTGCTTCTGCCCATTTGTCCCCTACCTGGGGATCTCCATGGCTGGGATCAAGGAGGGGAATCCATGCCCAAGTTCCAAACTTCAGGCTAAGGTCAAAGGTCCCTCTCCCCTCAAGGAACCTCAGGCCTTGCCCGAGCTGCAGCCAACCAGGATGGAACAGCATCTCCTTGCAACCCTTGGAGAAACGTGCCTATGTATGCGTGCCATGTGTGTGCACATGCATGCACACATCCGTATACAGGGCCTGTGTATGTATATGGGTGTGTAAAACATAAATAAGGTGTGCATTAGTAGTTATAAATTACACTTCTTGCTTCATTAGCATCATGTGTATCACAACACAAAAGAAAGCCAGAAAGTAGAGGATTGTGGGACACACGGATAACTAGGGCTCTGATGCCATCTTACCACCCAGCCACCTGGCAGCTGGGCCTGGACTAGAGGTTGTCTCTGAACAGGACTCTGGTTTTACCTTTTGTGTGTCACCTCCCCCTTTACCGATTCATTTCTGCTGCTCTGTCCTGGGAGCTAAGGCTGCAGTGATCATGAGCTTCATGTTCTAGTGGACAGAGACCAGCGTGCCCACTAGGCCCTTAGTATCCTGGGTGACATGTGCAGGGATGGAGTCAGCACAGGCCCTGGGAGCCCTGGGGAGGACCTGAGGCCCAACTCAGCAGAGGTTGTTACCAGGGATGCCCTCAGACCCAAGTGTGGCAAGGATAGGCCTGGTATAGAGCAGCTCAGTGGGACTGAGAGTTGGGCAATGCCACTAGAGACTAGAGAGTCCAGACTGCAAGGGCCCAATTCTTAGTCCTGAGACATGTGGACATTCCAAAGGGATGAGAGCCAGGTTGGGGCGGTCACCCTGGCCAGGATCCCACCCTCCTGTGTACTCAGGTCAGGGGACCTGGCAAGCCAGGCAGTGGGAGGGCAGCTTCTCCTGCAGCCAGTCCTGGCCAACACCACCCTCTGCAGAGGATGTCCTGGAGTCCTATGAAAACCCCCCACCCATCGTTCTGCCGAGTGAGGGCTTCCAGGTGGACTTAGAAGCGGACTGCCTGGATGATAGCATCTATCAGCACCTGCTCTATATCCGCCACTTCCTGTGGAGCCTGCGAAGCAAGGCCAGCCCTGGCAGTGGGCCTGCCCAGCCAGAGGGCCCTGAGGTACCCGGGATGGGAGGGCCCTGGGCCAGGCTCCCGAGCTGCTCTGTAGAGAACTTGCAGCAGCCCCCATGTGGCAGCCAAGGTGGGGGTAGGCACAGCTCAGCCCAGAAGCAGGGTCGGGGGCACAATCTGAGCTCTGGGATCCCTGGAGTCCTGGCCCCCTTCATGTATCGATGGTGGGGGAGACCCCTTGTTCTCAGGGCTCTTCAGATGGCACAGGCTGCAGGAGTCCGTCTTTGACCTCATGCTCTAGGCAGCCTGGTAGCCCTGGGATGAGCTCAGACAAGTCAGCCCTCCCTCACCTGAAGGCACCATCCCACCAGCAGCCCTCCTGGGTCTGAGCTCTTTCTTCCTTCCCCCAGGGTGCAGACCACACCAGCCCGGAGGCTTCGAGGGACCCAGGCAAGGCAGCCCGAGAAGCTGTCCCATCATGCTCTCTTCCTTTGGCGGGGGCTCCCTGGGTACCAGAACCCCCTAGAAGGCAGCCCAGCCGCAGGGGCCGAGGGGGCTCCCAGGCTGGGCCCCTACACACTGATTCATCGTGCCTGCTCACACCTCCCAGCACCCCCATTGGCCTCGAACCTGGGGACCCTGACTGCCCAGATCCCAGCAGCACCTGTGGAAAGGCAGTCCCAGAAGGGCAGAGGAACGGGCTGAGCAGTCCCTGGGGCATAGCTTCAGATGGTGAGGACTCCCAAGCTCAGGCCTGCAACCGCTGGGTCCTGCCCTTGCCCTGGCCAGATGGGAAGGGATGCAAGCAACTCAACCCCTTGGAAGGCCCCACATTGGGGCCACGCCACAGCTTGGTCATCTAGGGCTGATATGTCTCAATAGTCACTATGACCTGGGACTAAGAGTCTAGAAAGCCACTGAGAATCACTCCTGCATAGGGTGGAGGGCGGGATGCTGGGATGGTGTTACTGAGCACAGGAAGGGGTCAGACTAGGTTCTGTCACTCACCACACAAAGATCCAATTATTGAAAAAATGGAAATTGCCAAGGAAGAAAGAAATCTTAATGCAAAAGACATTTGTTGGAAGAAATACTCAAATCCAAATCCATCTAGAGAAGGGCTTTCACAGGGGGCTGTGGGTCAGATTTTGTGGGGCTTGAAGTCATGGGGTCTTCATGGGGGGGGGTCTGATTCAAGAGTCAGCTGCTGGTGATGGATGATCAGTGCTGTGGAGAAGCTAGTTAATTCTGGTTGTTAGACTTCACTGGTAAAGTCAGAGGGAACAAAAAATAACTTAGGAAAGGGGTCATTTTGCAAGACTGATTATGCTGGTGTGGTTCAGTGCTCAGAGAAGATGTGCCAAGAGCAGCTAGGAAAGTCTCCTGGGAGGAGGTGGGATGGAGCCCTCTGGGGCAGGGTACGTGGGGGTCTGTGTGCTCAGTGAGTGGGCAACTGGGCCAGGCTGGGAGGGCCTGAGGGAAAAGCAGCCCCTGCCAGCCCTGTCCCAGTGGCATGTCCTATAGGGATGAGGACTCCTTGGTGCTCCTGTAGAATTTGGAGTATGTCTGAAGGTTGGGTTCACTGGGCACAGCTGGGCCTAATGTGGCTGCCTGCTCAGGTGTGTGGGATACAGCTCCGGACCTGACCCTAGCACTGCCTGAGAGCCTGACCCAGGTGCTCATGGACACAAGCATGGCCTAGGAGAGAGAAGGCACAGGCTTGTGGCCCCAGCGAGGCATTCAGGCTGGGCTGGCTGGGCTCTGGGTCAGGGCCTGGTTAGCAGTAGAGGCTTTAGGAGGGATGGACATGGGTCACCATCTGGGGTATGGAGGGAGCAGGGGAAGAAAGACAGCAGAGACCACTCAGGAGGCTACGCTAGAACCACACAGGCCTGGAGTCAGGAAGCCACTGGCCTGTAAGGGACCAGCGTCCCTCCCAGGCAGCCATGGGGCAGAGACCAAGGTACCCCTTCCAGGCATGTGGGTTGTGGCCCACAGGCAGATCCGGACCCCAGTTGCCAGGCTTGCTGTCCACATTCTGCCCAAATGATGCCTTCCTGAGTGCAGGAGCACTTCTGGCCCTCCCCTGAGACAACTGAGGTGGACATCCTGTCAGGTGCCAGCTCCAGCCACAGCCCCATGCCTTAATCCCTGCCCACCTTTCCCTGCCCTCCCAGGAGATCCTGCGGCCCCCTCCAGCCACAGCTCCAGCACAGAGGACTTCTGCTACATCTTCGAGGTGGAGCTAGAGCGAGGCCCCTCGGGGCTGGGGATGGGCCTGATTGATGGGATGGTGAGTGGCCAGGGACCCCTGCAGGCTGCCTCGGTTCTTCCTGTTCACAGAAAGACTGCCATGGCTTGTATGGTTTTGTGGCAGGAGAGAGGGTGGCCCACTACAGCTGGGACTGTAGGAAAAACCTGTCCAATGGCTACTGCGGTCCCTGGTCTCCATCCTCAGGCCAGGTCTGTCCTGGACCTTAGAAAACAGTGGTGATGTCATGGCCTCACTCCAGGCATGGGGCTAGGCTACAAGGGTTCTTGCAAGGGATTGCTGTGTGTCAGTGGGTCCACGGAGCCCTGAGGCTTCTGCTTCTCCCTAGCACACGCCCCTGGGCACCCCAGGGCTCTACATCCAGACCCTGCTTCCAGGCAGCCCTGCCGCGTCTGATGGGCGGCTGTCACTGGGAGACCGCATCCTGGAGGTCAACGGCAGCCACCTCGCAGGGGTCAGCTATCTGAGGTACTTCCACCCCCATACCCCTGGCCTCACTCCCAGATACCCCATGGAGGGGAGAAAAGGGCCAGACGCCTGTACCAGGCTTTCACCAGCCTGCTGAGTCCCACACACAGGCGGCAGCTTGGGAGGGTTCAGGTTTGCAGGAGAAGCTGGTGCTTGAGTGCCCTGCAGCAGCCCCTGCCTGGGGCTCTTTGATACCAGCCTCACCTCCCTCCTCCCTGTCAGAGCTGTGGATCTGATCCGACATGGGGGGCAGAAGATGCGGTTCCTGGTTGCCAAGTCTGATGTGGAAACAGCCAAGAAGATCCACTTCCGCACACCCCTGCCCTAGAGGGGGGCTGGCAGGACGCCCTACATACCTGATGCTGGTTCTGCCAGGTGACACTAACTGTCATCAAGCCATTTGTCTGTATTTTTTAATTGGCTGAGTTGGGTTCCCATTCTGCCCAAATGGTGCAGACAATGTACATCTTAGTATCTATTTTATTTATATAACAGATAACGCTAAGTTGTGATGTTTGTTACAGAGCTTTTATGTTTAAAGACTTTAATGGAGAAGTTTAGATTCAATAAACTATCTTTCATGTTCTCACAGAGTACAATGCTGGAGACAGTGGCCTGGGTCTGGTAGGTGTGGGCAGCTGAGGAACCGGGGTGTCCACCTGCTACCTCCTCTCCAATGGCAGGGGGAGTTCTGGGTGAATGAAGGAGAATTATCACAGTTGAAAGTATTTTAGCTATTAATATTCCTCCCCCATGCTTCCCAGAAATGAGCCCTAAGAAACATCCCAAGCTCCCTTCCAGCTAGAAAGACCAGAGCTGCAAACCAGAGTACAATTTGATCTTTTAATCACATTGCTCAGCACAATCCCAAAAGAAAGGGCATAGAAATCCCCAGAAGGTAACAAAGGGAGCAGTCCGCCCCATCTTTGAGGACACTGAGCTCTGCCGGGCCCCCACCCTGGAGCCTCCTCATCCATCAGCACTCGAGCTCCTCCCATAATTCTTCTTGTCACTAATACCAGGGGCCCTTCGATATCAGCCTCAAATGCCAGGCTGGCATCCCAGGCTCTTAATCTGCAGCTGGCGTCCACCTGGTCACTGTCCCTTCACTCTGGCAGGAGACTGGGCTGACCGTGCACAGGGCCATGTTGATGTGGTGGGGGCGCTGCACACCTCCACACTCGACGCGAGCACAAACTAGGCCATACTGGGCATCTTCAGCAGGGTCAGCAACTCTGTGGCCTATGTGTAGATGGCTTCCCTGCCTTCCTCGCTGTGACGGAAGCTGGGAACTGGGCTCTGGGACAGGGTCCTCATCTTTGACAGCAATAGAGAGACTCTAAGGATGATGGAGTATGTCCAGTCAGCTGCAGATGCTATCCTCAGTGGAGAGGGGTCTGCATGGAGGGGGCCAGCTCCTGAAGCACTCTTCCAGATCAGTCCCAAGTGCTGGGCCTCATCAGCTCCATGCTGCCCTCTGGTGAGTGCCATAGTGCAGCAAATCTGCCTCAGGCCCTTTACTGCTTCCAGTGTGAACATCAGGTCCCACCTAGCTTGGAAAGGCTGCCCACTGCTAAGTTCCTAAATACTGGACAAAATATATTTTTTAAAAGTTATTTTTATTTTGGAGACAGAATCTCACTCTGTTGCCCTGGGTTCTACCTGTGGCATCATTATAGCTCATAGCAATCTCAAACTCTTGGGCTCAAGCTATCCTGTTTCAGTTTTCCTATTTTTAGCAGAGATGGGGTCTTGGCTCTTGCTTAGGCTGGTCTAGAACACCTAAGCTCAAGAAATCCACCCACCTTGGCCTCCTAGTGTGCAGGATTACAAATGTGACCCTGTGTTCCCAGCATTTAAAAAGTCATTTAAATGCATGGTTTGATTTAGAAGAAAGGAAATCCTTAGAGCCCAAAAGTGAAATGAGGGTACAACTTCAGAGTGGCTGCAGCTGGCCTAGGGTCCAAATTATTGTTCTCAATTCTCCATTCCTCTGCTTGGTTATGGTGGCCTGGATGGGGGAAGGCAAAGCCTCACCACTGGGGGGTTGAACGAGGGCTCAACATTACTCTAGAGTTCCTGAAGGGCTGAGCCCCCTGGGGAAAAGACAGCTAACCACAAGATACCCTCACATAGATACACTTACGCACTGAGCACATCTAGCCCTTTACTGGCGTTAACACATTTAATTCTCCCCAAAATTCTTTGCAATAGGTATTGTTATTATCCTCATTTTTTAGGTGAAGAAACTGAAGCATGAAGAGATTATGATTTTCTACATCAGTCAGCTATTGCCATAATAATTTTGAAAGAAAAAAAATCACAAAATTCATCATCTTAAGATAAAGATTATTTATCCTTGCTGAGCTCTGCTAGAAGTTGCCAGGTGCCAGTGTGGCCCTGCAGGAGTTAGTACTGAGCTCTACACTGAGGCCAGCTCTGCTCCAGGTGTTTCCCACTCTTCTCAGCCCCACAGACCTCCCAGGCATAAACTGGGGCAATGGCGGAAATGCAAGGGAACAAACCTGACAAGTGCATTTCAGGCTTCTGTCACCTCTGCTGACATCCTGTTGGTCAAAGCAAGTCTTTTGGCCAAGCCCTGAATTAAGGTGTGGGTGAAGACATGCCCCCAACTATGAGGCCGTACCAAGGATGTATATGGGTAATACTCCTCCAGCGGAAAGAGGGATTGAGATCATTCATTCTATCTGCCACTGAGCCAGGTTTGAACTTTTGCACTTTGACTCCAGACTCTGAGCCACCATAGAAGTCTACCCTTAAAAGAAAATGGTAAGGGAATATTTCTGGGTGGCTTTGGCCCTGTGTGAAGCAGGAAAAAGTATCTTCTCAAAATCTGTATTCATGGGCAGTGCCTGTGGCTCAGTGAGTAGGGAGTTGGCCCCATATACCGGGAGTGGTGGGTTCGAACCTGGCCCCAGACAAAGTGCAACAAAAAGTAGCCAGGCATTGTGGCAGGCGCCTGTCGTCCCAGCTACTCGGAAGGCTGAGGCAGGAGAATCACCTAAGCCCAAGAGCTGGAGGTTGCTGTGAGCTGTGATGCCACAGCACTCTACCGAGGGTGACAGAGAGAGACTCTGTCTCTAAAAAATAAATAAATAATTTTGAAAAATTATTTTTAAAAAAGTCTGTATTCATATGGTAGTTCTTATGCAGGTTTGGGATCAACTTACAATGTCTGGATGATATGAGTACATAGAAGCCAAGCATTTGGGTAAAAATAGTGTTCCCAGGCATCTGGCAAAAGCAATAGAGAATTTTCTCTACCTGGACACATCCTCAACCCAGGTTTCCAGGCTTCCAGGCTTCCTAGGACTCCAGCAGATAACATTGTAATGAGTGAGTTCTTCACCAAAAAAATCACAAAATGGAAATAACAAGCATCATGATAAGATTACCAGAAACAATAAAAATAGCTGAATGAGACCTGCAAGGACTTCAGCTATTGGAAATATTTACAGAACATAAAACAAGTGGAATATGTTTACAGAAATGACATCAGGAATTAGAAATGTGATTTAAGGAATAAGATTTTCCAATTGGGCAGGGAGATTTGAATTGAAGTAAATATGTCTCCTAGAAATGAAAAATAGAATCATCCATACTAAAAACTCAGAGAAATTGAATTGATGAAAATATAATGAGCTGGAAGAGTTAAAGAAATTCCTCTTAATGCAATGAGAAGAGCAAGATAGGAAATAGGAAAAGAAAGGTTGAGAGACACAGAGAATAGGATAAGAAGGTGCTACTTAAGTCACCTGGAGTTCAGAGGTAGAAAAAATTGGGAAGCAATATTTAAAGAGATAATAGCTGAGCATTTTCCAGAATTGATGAAAGATACAAATTGTTACAGGATGATTAATGAATCCCAGGAGAACAAAACAAATCTACACTTAAGTACATTAATATGAAATTACAGGATCCCAGAGGTAAACAAGTGATTTTAAAAGCTACCAGAGACCAGTATAGATTTCCAGAAAAGACATTTCAACTAGATACTAGCCTCCCCAAAAACAACAATGGAGACCAGCCAACAGAGTAACTTCTGCAAAGGATCAAGATAAACTGTCAATCTAGAATTCTAAACCCACCCAACGTGTCTTTGAAGAATAAAGATAAATTTTAAGACACTTTCAGACAAAAGTAAGGGAATTTACAATACTGTTTGGATGCTCGGAAACTTGTGAAAATCGTACTTGAAGGAGTGGGAAAGTCACTACTATGATGGAAGGTCTGGATGTAAGTATGGCAAATATATTTACAAATGTAGAGAAACATAAAGATACCATATAAAACAACAATAGTAATGCCTAACTTGGGAGGTGTTTAAATAAAAAGGTAGTGGGAAAATTCAGGACACTAAATTGCATGTAAGCTAGAAGGAGGTGGTGCTAGGAGGTGAAATGTTCTAAGGTCCTTGCACTGTTTAATTTAGAGGATACTAATGCTACTGATTAACTTTAGACATTGTTCAGAATATGTATTGAAATTTCAAACCAGTAGAGAATAAAAATAGAATAAAAAAAACAAAAGCTCAATGACAGAAAAAACAAAAACAAAAAATGGACAAGTAGGCTGTGTGTGATGGCTAATGTAATTCCAGCGCTTTGGGAGGCTAAGGCAGGAGGATTGCTTAAGGCAAGGAGTTCAGAAGCTATGATCATGCCACTGTACTGTAGCCTAGGTGACAGAATGAGATCCTAGCTCGAAAAAAAGTAAAGAAAAAAATAAAATGAAGTGGGCACAGTGGCTAATGCCTATAAACCTAGTACTCTGGAAGGCTGAGGAGAGAGGATCACTTGCGCTCAGAAGTTCAAGATCAGCCTGAGCAAGGGCAAGACCCCATTTCTACTAAAAAAAAAAAAAATATATATATATATATAAATATAAAAATTAGTCAGGCATAGTGGCAGGTGCTTGTAGTCCCAGCTTCTCGGGAGGCTGAGGCAGGAGGATCACTTGAGCCTTGGAGTTTGAGGTTGCAGTGAGCTATGATCACACTACTGCACTCTAGCCTGGGTGACAGTGAAACTCTGTCTCAAAAAAAAAAAAATAGTCAAGTAGCACTAAGATTGTAGTAATTTATTCAAAATTATCTGTAATCATAAGATGAATGGACTAAACTTACTGGTTAAAAGACAAAAGGATTGCCAAGCTAGATAAAATCTAGCTTCATATTTCTGAGAGATAAACCTAAATCAAGGACGCAGAAAGGTTAAAGATAAAAGATGGACAAAGTTATATTAGACTCATAAAGTAATTAAAAGTTCAGTTCACCAGGAAGATGAAACAATTCTAAACTTGTATGTACCTAAAATATATGAAGTAAAACCTATGCAACCAGAGGGAGAAATGGATGAATCCCCTATAAAGGAGGAGCCCTTAGCATAAATTTGTTAGTAACTGATAAATCAAGTGGGCAGAAAATCAGTAAGGATAAATGCATGAACAAAAGACACAATGTCCTCCCTTAACATCTTAGAACTTAAATTCTAGCTTTTCTAGGTTGACGATAAATAAATGTATAGGTAAATATGGAACACATCAGTGATAGATGCTGGAGAGAAAAATAATGCAGGGCACATGGGAGAGGGAGTGTGTGGGTGAAAATTGAGGATGGGGTGAGGGTGTTATTTCATACGTGGTGTGGAAAGGCTTAGTAAGGTGTCATTTGAACAAGGAACTTGAACTAGGAGAACATGCTACATGGACATCTGGAGAAAGAGCATTCCCAGTAGAAGGAGCAGTGAGTACAAAGGCCTGAGGCTGGAAGCATTTGTGGCCTAGGAACAAGAAGGGAAGTCTGGTGTGGCTGAAGCTGGTTACGTCAGGGACAGTCCCGGGTGTCCGATCAGCCAGTATATGGGGTCCAAACCAAGAAGAGCCTCATAGATTGTTATAGGGATTATGGATTCTAGTCTGATTGTTATAGGGATTATGGATTCTAGTCTGGCTGAGAAAGGAATCTATTATTAGAGGGTTTTGAGCAAAGAAGTTAACAAGATACATAGTATGACTGAAATGTTAATAGAATTACTTAGGCTGTTGTATTGAGGATGCCCTAAAGAGTGGCAGGACAGAGCAGGAAAGTCAGATGAGAGGTGCTCACCTCAATCCAGGACAAGGTGTTGGTAGATTGGAGCAGGGTGTTAGTAACTCTAATTTGTGGAACAAATTCAGCTACATGGAATGATGGGACAAAGTTTACCAATGTAACGCTGAACAAAATATAGTTCTAAAAAGGTTTATTGAAGTATGATACTGTTTTATAAGGCTAAAAGTAAATAAAAGGGAGCAAAATATTTTGAGAAATTCCTATTTATGTGGGGAAAAACTCCTATATTTTAGAAAGCCATTCAGGATACTGGTCCCGGAATCAGGTGGATGTGCAGGAGAATGGACAGGGTAGGAACATGTAGATAGATGTAGGATGTTTCTAGTGTTTCCGTTATGATAGTGGGTGGTGCGTTCATTTATATTCATTATATTATCTGGTGATTAATAAAAACTAAGGAGGACTAAAGAACTAGAAAATTAACCATAGAGCAGCAGTTCTCAACCTATGGGTCACGACCTACAGGAACTGTATTAAAGGGCTGCAGCATTCGGAAGGTTGAGAACCACTGCCACAGAAGAATAAAAAGATGGAGAAATTAGAGGAAGAAAGGTTGAACATTTCATACAGCATTCAGTATTATCACCATCAATCTCACCTTTGGATATTGGGAAGTTTAACAGCTCAAGATACACACCTCCCCAAACTCTTTCATTTGAAAGATCAGATTTTATCATTGGCAACAAATACTCTCAGTTGTTTTCCTTAAAGTGACAGTCACTTTATTCATTTCCTAGAACATGTCTGCCAAATACCTAAGTCTGAATAACCATAGCTTGCCATTCTTTCAAGTAAAAGTGTTTGCTAGAAAAAATTGACTAGTTCAGCTTACAACTCAAACTATCATCACAGTGCTTTTCCTCTAAGGCAGTCACCACACTTTTTGGTGTGCAGAATTGCTTATGATTATGTTCCACTCAGTCATATAAGATATTAAAAGGGACTCGGCGCCTGTGGCTCAACGGGCTAAGACACCAGCCACGTACACCTGAGCTGGCGGGTTCTAATCCAGCCTGGGCCCGCCAAACAACAATGATGGCTGCAACCAAAAAATGGCCAGGCGTTGTGGCAGAAGCCTGTAGTCCCAGCTACTTGGGAGGCAGAGGCAGGAGACTCGCTTGAGCCCAGGAATTGGAGGTTGCTGTGAGCTGTGATGCCATGGCACTCTATCCAG